>AUXH01000016.1:0-74477 GCA_000482145.1 Strigomonas culicis
ACTATATATATATATATATATATATATATACTTCGGTATTGGTTTAGTGTTGGTTATCATTATTAATGTTAACATCATCGTAGATTCTTTCGCCTCTTTTTTTTTTTTGTGTGTGTGTGCATATGTGCCACACTAGCTCCTGAGATAGTTACAATTGAACCAAAACGACGATAGAAAAGAAAACAAAATAAAAGAAGTGATTTCTTTAAATATATTAGTTAAACTGCTTTTAGTTGTCATCTTCCTCCTCATCCTCTTCTCCCTCTTCTTCTTCCTCCTCCTCTTCCTCTTCGTCGTCGTCGTCCAGGTCGTTGTACTCCATCACCAGCACCTTGGTGCTGCCGGACGGCTTCACCACGCGCGCCCGCTCACCGCTCTCCATATTGCTGACCAGTGCGTCGAAGATGGAGTCGGCGACGGCCCACAGGTGGGCCATATTGATGTGCAGCTGCTTCGCTAAGTTGCGCGGATCGTTCGTCTCGACCTTTAGGATCTGGTGCTCCGTCGGGATGCTCTCCACCGCACGCTTGCCGACCTTGCGGGCTAGGAAACCAATGTTGATCTTGCTGGCGTCCGCGAGGAGTGAGAGCGCGACCCAGCGCGTCATCTTGCACGAGTTCAGCACGAAGGCGTTCATCATCGTCGTCGACGCGTTCGAGACGAGGTCCTTCCGCCAGGCGCTCTCCGTGTCGGGGGTGCGGTGCTCCAGGAGGCCGAAGAGACGGATGAACACGAACTGGTTCAGGTTGGCATCCTTCTCTGCCGCGTCGATGGTGCAGCGCACGAGCACGTCGTACTCGCGGTTCGCGCCCTTGATGGAAAAGAGACGGTAGCGGTACATGCGGCGCTGCGTCTTGGGGAAGGGGTTCTTCTCCGTCTTTACCTGCGCGACGGAGGGCGTGCAGCCCGCCATCTGGAACGCCTTGTGCGCCTTGGTGGACTCGGTGCCGTAGCTCATGATGCGCTCGGACTCCACCGGCATGTCCTCGCTTGGCCGGTCCTTCACCGGCGCCGTCTCGCTCACCCACTCCACGTCGACAAGGCTCTCCGCGTCCTCCTTGGTGAGCAGGAAACTGTTTAGGAAGCGCACGACGTTGATGTGCCACGGGTGGTCGCCGATGTGAGACGTCATGAGCACGCTCAACAGCTCGTCCGTCGTCACGATCAGCGGACGGTCGGGGTTCTTGGAGGCCACCGTCTTCATGATATCCTTAATCACAGCGTCAGCCATGATGTTGAAGGTCGTGTAGTCCTCCTCCTTCACCTCCGTCTCCTTGAGGTTGATGGGACGCGCGCAGGACACTTTGTTCATGTTCGAGTCATACACAAACGGCTGGCCATACAGGCCGTACTCCTTGCACTGGGGCAGCGTCGCCAGCATCTTCTTCTGCACATCCACCTTCTGGAGCTCGGCGTACACGACGACGCCCGTGTTGACGGGAACAGTGCTAGGTAGGCCAACCACATCCTTCTTCCGGTAGTCCACCCTCTTCGCGTTCTTACCCCTCTTGCCGCCCCGCTTCATGGCCGCGGCATTGCGGTTAAAGCGGTTCTTGTTCTGCGCGTTGGCCTTGTGGGAGGTCTTCGCGCGCTCATTCTCGAACGCCTTCTGGCGACGCTCATCCTTGACCACTTCGAAGCCGCGGCCCTTATGCGCATCCTCATCCTTCTCCTTCTCTAGCGTGCTGCGGAGCCACTCCATCGGGAAGAGCTCCGTGTCTTTCAGGTAGAGCTCGAACGACTGCCCGTCGACGGTCATCTCCTCCGCCGGAGGCCCCCAGGTGAACTCGGGATTGATGTAAAGGTCAGGGGGGAGCTCAAACGTCATAGTTAAAATATGCAGATAACAATTAAGAGAAACTGTAATAGCAGTTCATGGAGTCGAGAACAGGGGGGAGAGAGAGAGAGAATAAGAGAAATAAATGCGGTTTTACGGTAATAAAAACAACAAGAAGTGGTTGTGCATAACCAGTGCAATACCACACACACAGTAACAACAGCAAAGGCACATGTTGGAGCCTAGGGAGTACATTGATAATAGGAGGAAAGAACGATAATTAGAATGGATGTCAAGAAACCACCACTCATGCCATAGATACCAGACCATGCTACTGCTCCAGCTGCAACTGCACTGCACGCTGCAGGTTCCCTTCACACGCAAGGAGCAGTTCCATCGCAGTGTCTTCTCCGACATATGGGAATACGTCACAAAACTCTTTGACCTTCTCTTCTAATGCGGCCCTATCGTCCACCTCGGGCTCAGGTGCGGGGATACACTCCACGCCCGTGTTGGGGAGAGCGGTGCAGCGGGTCGCCTCCTTCTCGTGCTGCAGCTGAAGCAACACTTCCTGGTGCGTGACCGAGTCGATGGGCAAATCCTGTGCCACCGCCTTGGCCTGCAACTTGCTACGGCAGAGCTGAATACACTCCTCCGAAAACTCACTACCAGTGCAGGCCTGAATGTAGCTGAGTAATGGATCCGTGTCGATGCCTTCACCATCCGTGAAGTTACCGTCTTCCGAGATGCTATCCAGGCGACTGAATACAAAGGTCGATTTATCGGCAAAGTTCTCGTCCGAGCAGAGGGCGAGAAGCCTACCGTTCAGCTTGGTGAGGGTGAAGAAGTGGTTCCGCCGGAACAGCACCACCACCTCCCGCTCCCCCACCGCCGCCTCCAGCGCACGCAGGCCGGCTTCCGTCATCTGATGCGCGCTCGTGAGGTCGTAGAAGGAGGCGGCCAGCTGCTGCTGCGCCATATCCGCGGACGACGTCGCCGGCAGCCCGTCGGACGGCCCGCCGACCGGCGACGCGGCGGACGCGACGAGGTCGACGAGCTGGTTGAAGGACAGCTCGCGCAGCGGGGCGTAGGGGCTCTCCGCCGGTATGACCCAGCCATGCAGCAGGCGGACGCCTGCCAGCGCAAAGAGAAGCACCGCATTGTCGCCCACAAAGCTCTCTTCACTCGCGAAGACCGGGTCTACGTCCAGGCCCTCGTACATGCGCGCCAGGACGTGCTGCGCCCTGTCGCCCGCGGGGCTCGTCCCCAAGAGGAAGTCGCGCCTCTCCGAGAGCCGCGCCGCGTCGTGCACGACGGAGGCGATCGTGGGGAGCGTGCTGTCACGAGGCGACTCGGTAGCGTCACTGGAATCCAACGGAAGAAAACGGGGCAGCTCTGGGGCCGTCCACAGGTAGTCGGCGAGCGCATTCTGCAGCTCCGCGGCGCTAATATAGTTTGCATGCGTTTGCTTCAGCTTCAGCTTTCCTCCCAGCAGCAGAGCATTGGCAAGCGCGAGAACCGGGCACGGCCCGTTGCGGCCTTGCATAACAACCGACATGCACTGGCAACTAAAAACAACTTGCTTCACACGATGCTCGACGCCGCGGGTTGCCGCAGGCGCACACTCATCAATCAGCCTCACCATCGCTGGGTCGCCCGCGATGTCGGCGAGCGGGAAGCCGGTGACCGTTTCGTGTGCGCAGTTGACATCCAGAAGTACGTAGAGATCCTCACCTTGGACGCCGATCACAGAGCCGGTCCCTTTGGACGTCCGAACACGGGCATTAAACTGGAATCCGAGGGGCTCTAGCGTTTCGCAGTCGATATGGAGGACATGCGTGATGCCTTCATCATCGATCATGCTGATGGGCTCCATGGATATTCGCGTGTGTGGCGATCGGTCACACGTGTTATAAAGACAGAACAGTTGAGAAAATATGATACTGGTATCCTCGAGTAAAACAAAAGGATCTCTTATAACCGCCAGCCCTTAAGCGTACGTAAAACAACAGAAGATCCTGAGAAAGGAGCAGGAGAGAAAATGGGTACGAAAACACAGTGTACAAGTCGATGCGGTGAACCACCGAAATGAGACGCAACTAAGGCAGCTATTTCGTGATACATGCATGTATGCGCCAGTGGCCGTATCTTTTTTTGCAGTTAAGCAGTTGGTGCCGAACACATACCGAAGCATATACATTTGCAGCTTCTTCGTGCCCATAGAGATGGTCACGCGTGATTCGCCGTGAGGGTGGGGCAAGCAGCAGCGCACTGTCAGGCAAGAAGTAGCCGTCCGCACCCCCCTCGCAGAAAGGCCTGTGCTCATGTGGGAGACAGAAAGCCGCTTTCACTGAGTCACCAAAGTGAAAGACACACACTGTTTCGGTTCCACACTTTCCTGTCTTCTGGCGGTGGAGCAGTGCTTTGGGAAACAATGAAGCCGCCGCCCACAGTCGGGGACAGCGGGGGGTAGCAACGTGCCTATGTCGAAGCGCACGCAGGAGCTCTTGCCGCTATACAGACAGGAGTGCCATTGACAGCAGAAACTGTTTCCGTCAGCGGTAAAAAAGCATGGAACCGTCAGAAGGTAGGACGCAAAGACACCTAGCTGCGAAAAAAACAAAAAAGAAGTATTGAAAAGAGAAGAAATACACACACACACAAACACACATGTACGTATATACAGTAGTATGGAAATAGATGCGCCTGTAGCTTCATGTCTGCGTGTCAGTCCGCAGAATACGCATCTACTAGCACATCAGTCCGTGTGTCGCTGCAGCACGACAGTACTACAAGGATCATTTACTAATTTGCATATATCCAAAGAAAAACAAGTATATAAAGAAGTATTTGGTATACGTCCAACTATTCACAAAAAAAAAACATATGTAGAAAAATGTCGAAGAACGACATAATGGAACAACTACATATCGAAAAAAAAAAAGCGCTTACAGCACTAATGGAAATGCTAGAAAAAAACAAATCCAAGAAGCGAAAACAGTGATAGTAATAAAAAAAAAGTATATCCATTGTTACGCAATCAAGATGTTTCGCAAAACATCAATGATAACCTGGGATGCATATTTGACATCCTCTTGTGAAACATTAAGGTTAAGCACCATTCTGACACCCTTAGGATTAAAATCACTGATGAGAATGTGCCTATCCTTGCACTGCTTCAGAAAAGTATCTCGACAAACGGAATGTGCGAATTCAATGAAAAAAATGTTTGTTTCCGGAGGTAATATCGTGATATCCTTCGTATGCCCCTCGAGCCCCTCTTGCAGAAGGCTTGCCAGCATCTTCGCGTTCTCATGGTCCTCACGCAACCGCTCGTAGTTGTGCTCCATCGCGTAGAGCCCGGCCGCCGCCATGATGCCCGCCTGGCGCATGCCGCCGCCAATCATCTTGCGGAACTGGCGCGCGGTCTCCACGAACTCCTTCGTGCCGGCGAGGAAGCCGCCCACCGGCGCGCCCAGCCCCTTGCTCAGGCAGCACTGCACGCTGTCGAAGGGGGCGCTCACCTCCCGCATCGACAGGTTCTGCGCGACTGCCGCGTTCCACAGGCGGGCGCCGTCGCAGTGCAGCGCCACCTTGCGGCCCTGCACCTCGTCGCACAGCTGGCGCACCTGATGCACATACGCGTTCGGCAGCACATGGCCGTTGTAGGTGTTCTCCAGAAATACGGCCCGCACCAGGGTCCGGTGGATGTTCTCCGAGAGGCTCAGCACCTCGCGGATGGCCTCCAGTGGAAGCTTCCCGTCCGCGTCATTTGGAATCTGGTACGTGGAGGCGTGGGCGAGGAGATTGATGCCGCCACGCTCAAAGCGCATCACGTGCGCCCTCTGTCCAATAACAATCTCCGTCATGGGCTCCAGGCCGTACACCATACACGCGAGGAGGTTTCCCATCGTGCCGGAGCACACGTACACGGCTGCCTCCTTCCCCACAAGCTCGGCGGCCCGCCTCTCGAGCTCAAGGCATGTGGGGTCCTCGCGGTAGACATCGTCTCCGACCGCAGCCGTCGCCATCGCCTGACGCATCGCTTCGGTCGGCAACGTGATGGTGTCAGAGCGGATGTCAATTGTGTGCGCTCGATCCGACATGATTACAGAAAAAGAGTGCGAATATGAAGGTTGGTTGTAAGTGTATGAAGTTGAGCGTTCACTCGATGAAGCCTATAACGGGCTGTGGAAGAGTGGGGGGGGGGAGAGAAAGAGAGAAATGTGGCGAAATAAAACAAAAAAAGAATGCACCTTTTTTTCTTCTTCTGAACCTTATAGCACTCTGGTCATGAGTACGATTGTCACAGTTGCAATTAGTATCATATTTACGGTTTTAGTGGATGCGTCCTTATGCCATTAGGTACACATCACTGACACGAATCATAGAGTATAATACAATTAGGAAGACAAGTACGATAGCGCTGTAACAATGATGAAATATATAAATGTTGTAGCTGTGATAACAAAACAGTGGAAGGGAAAAGTGAAAAAAGGTGTAAACAAGATTAACAGCAAAAAAAAAAAAACAGAAAAGGGAACAAAGAAAGAAGAGGTAGACTCTCACAGTCCTTCATCTAGATAGAAAGATTGGTGGATATCTTATACAAATGTAATCCATTCACGGAAGTTACCGTACACTTCATACTCACTAGCTCATGTTTATAAACGGTAATGAAAATCAAGTTATGTACTTGAAAACAATTATTCAGAGAGTTTTTCCTCATCTACGGTAGTGTCTCCCTCTTTCACTTCCCCCTTCAACACACACACACACACACACACACTCGTTGTTTGTTACTGCTTCTTCTTTTCGCTTTCCATCGTTGTTTCTGTCTCTTCATCCGATGGCTTGGGCACGGGTGGCTCCGTCTGTGACCTCCGCAGGTGGACCTCCCGTGGGCTGCCGCCCGAGCGGGAGGGCGCTGTCGTCTGGCGCGACACGAGCGGCTGGGAGGATGAAGAGCCCGTGTCCTTCGAGTGCAGCGTGTGACTATCCGCGGTGTAAGCCGCGTGGCTGCTGTCGTCCGACGGGGTGGCGGCCATCCACGTGTGGAGCGACCCGTCCGCCTGCCTGTCGGTCTTGCCGACCGTGCGGCCGCTGCGCTGGCGCACGCCGGAAGGCCGGGCATCTGTGGTGGTGGAGGATGTCAACAAAGGCGTGTAGTAGTCGATCTGCGACATGGGCGAGCTCACGGAGTCGCTCGCGAGGCTCGTCAGGTCGGACACGCTGTCGTTGCCACGGGACGCCGCCACGGCGGCCAGCCACGGATGCCGCAGCAGCTCGTCCGCGGTGGCCCGCTTGGCCACGTCGCGCTCGAAGCAGTGGTAGAGGAAATCGCGGCAGACGTCGGAGGTCTCCTCCGGAATCTGCGGAATGTCGTTCGTCGAGCCGACGTAGAACATGGCAGAGTAGACGTTGTCGAACTCCTCCCGCCACGGCGGCTCGCCGCGGTTGAGCATCTCAACGACGGTGCAGCCGACGGACCAGATGTCGGCCTTGGTGCCGTACGCCTCGCTGCGGATCACCTCCGGCGCCATCCAGAAGGGCGAGCCGACGAGCGTGCCACACCCCACGTGGCTGCCGTTCGCGACGTTTGCGAGCGACTTGCTGCACCCAAAGTCCGCGAGCTTCGCGACGCCGAGGCCGTCGATCAGAATGTTCTCGCCCTTGATGTCGCGGTGGACGACGCCCTTGTAGTGCAGGTACTGCAGCCCTCGGAGGATCTGATACGTGTACAGCTGCATGACTGCCTCCGTCAGCTCGCTGAATTTGCGCAGAATCGAAGTGAGACTACCGCCGACCGCAAACTCCATGAACACGAGCATGGTGTCGCCCATCATGTGTGCGCCGTAGTATCGGATGATGTTCGGGTGCGACAGCTGCTTCAGCACGTCCACCTCCGCCTTAACACTCTCCAGCACCTCGAGGTTCTCGTTCAGCACGTTCACGTACTTCACCGCCACCAGGCGGCCGCTGCTCAAGATGCCGAGGTACACGGTGCCGTAGCTCCCCTTGCCGAGGGCGGGGCCGCAGCTGAAGATCTCCATCTCCTCCGTTGTCAGCAGGCTGTACGTGCTGGACGGCGAGTGGGGGGCAATGGACGCGGCAGAGACAAAATCATCGTACTCCCGACGCGCCAGGAGGGAGGACGGTCCGGCGGAGACCGCCACGGTGTCGGCGCCCTGCGCGCCCACGTAGAAGGCACGCAGCATGCGATGCGTCTCGTAGCGGTAGCGCTCCTGCTTCTCCAAAAACTCGATACGCAGTCGCGCGATGGCGTTGAGCGTGTTCTCGCGGTCTGTCGCGTCGCCCGAGGCGAACACCTCCATCTTCAGGTCCGCGATGCGGCTGCGGATCTGTGCAAGCGAGCGTCGAAGCGCGTCAATGCTGGCATCGCCCACGCTTTCGTTGGATGCGCGGGCATAGAGAACGTTAATCCAGAAACTCACAAAGATGCCGATGGCGGTAACGGCAAACACACATTTAAACATGAAGTCTCCATCCGTACAAGACGAAATGGAGCCTCTGAACGCACGCAGGTCGTGGTATAAGATGGTTGCGACCACGATGATCAAAAAGATGCGCATGTGCAGAAGAAAGCGGTTTATATTGGTGTAGGCCGTAGGAGGCGAGACCCAGTTAAGCAGCAGGTAGAGCACGTGGAAGAACCCAACGCAGGCAGCCGTCTTGCCCGCACTGCCGTAGAACACTTTCCACAGCAATATCTCCAGTATGTTCACATTGTGCATCAGAAACATCCACGCACTCTTCACTTTCAGGTCCACGCGCGACATGCGCATCTGCATGTTCGACACTGTGAACGGCTCTAGCACCGCGACGGATAAAAAGGCGGCAAAGGCCAAGATAAACGTGGTCCTGTTGTCAAATTCGTGGCACGACGGCACGTCTTGCCATAGAGTGGAGCAAGCGATGCCGTCCATCACGAAGGAGACAATAGGAATGTGGAAGAGGGAGAGCATCCCAACGATGAAGATGGTGCCGCTATCCAAGCACTCCAATACATACTGCAGTATTTGCAGATGCCAATTCATCAGCATCGGCCGTCGCTTCAGGGGACGCTGGCTCACCGCGAACGTCACAGCGGAGACCAAGATGGTGGTCAGATACGCCACGTTGGCGTGGTGCACCCTGACCAGGCGGTGCGGCATCAAGACACCAATGCTGCGCATGCTGAACATGCCCGCGAGTGGCAGCGGCGCGGCCATGCTGGGGTGGAAGGCGACCAGCGTGTTCTGCACGTAGGTGAGCGCCACCGTACAGAAGCAGACGTAGTTCATGGTGCTGTAGCTCAGCTCGTGCCACGTGAGCGTCAGTCGGAGCGGAGAGGGCATCAGCAGATCGTCGCGCCACTGGGCCAGCGTGGAGCCGCGCAGGCGCACAAAGCCGCAGAAGAGCACAACGGACAAGAGAAGCGCAATCGTCACGCCGCGGAGCATCACCGCAGTGGGGAGCTGTTCCTCGTCCAGTGAGAACTTCGCCTCCTCACTCATCCAGAACAGGCTGAGCATCTGCCGCCTCTGCACGTAGTCCTTCACGAGCCCGGCCGGGCACGGAATGTCTAGAGGAAGCCCGCCGAGACGGATTCGGCCCCTGTCGCTCGTTTTGTTGAGCGACACCTCTGCTTTGAACGACTCTGCATGTAGGAGCGGTACGCAGCGCACCGCACCCTCGGTGCTCACGTGGAGGCTGCCGTTGAGGTGGAGATCCAACTGGCAACCCGCCGTATCCTCCATCAGCTCCAGCACGCCATGAGGCTGGATTGACACGTTTCCTTCGATGAACGTGTCGGCAAGCGCCGCGAAGGCCACGGAACCGCCTCCGCTGATCTCGAGGAGAGGCGTGGTGATGGCTGCGCCCTTCTGGAACGTGATGGTGCTCGCGTTGTCCACGAAGAGACCCGTCCGCAGCGTGAGGACGACGCCGTCGATCGCGCGGACGGTGGCTGCCACCAGCCGCAGCTCGTCCAGCTCGATGTGGCGCCGCAGCAGCATCTCGCCACTGAGGACTATCCCAGAGTACAGGGGCGTGGGGATGGGGAACGTCGGGGAGCAAAGCGACGGTGTGTGCAGCAGCAACGGACTGCACACCGCCTCCCGCAGTGCTTGCCAATCCCGTGCGTCGCGCATCGGACGGACCCAACCGTTCAGCAGGCCGCCGACGGGGATGGACAGGCACCCGTGGACAAACATGTGCCCGCTTATTTTGACAAATTCAGCGAACCGAAAGGTATGCTCGCACCGACGGTGTCCAAAAGCATCTATGGAGGAGGTGGTGACGGCCGGCGTTAGCGACGACGCGGATTCCGCCGTGGCAGCGTCCACCGCAGCCTCGTCCGTCCCTTGCTGGAATGACGATGTGTCGATGATGTAAAAGGAAGAATCCGGTGGCCCTAGAAGCGAGGTGAAATGATTCGGCTTTTGCAACCGGAACTCGGAAAAGTTGCCGTAGATGACACTCACCGCGCTCGCCTGAATGACCATGTTGGCGGTGAAGGCGCAGTGCGCGTAGTCCAGCAAGTTGGTGCCGTAGGAGAAGAGCTTTGCGAAGCCCGTCGTGGCGAAAAAATGAACGTTGACCACATGGACAATCGCCAACGTACCAAACGTGATGGTGCCGTGAATGGTCACGGCCACGGGGCGCGCGTCCTTCTCACCAAACATGACCAGCATATCGCCAACCACATTCACCGAGTCCAGCGTGCTATCGCCGCCAATCACGAAGCTTCCCGTGCCGGCCACGGCAAGCGACACGAGCGAGCAGCCATCCATGATACGCACCTGGGAGTCCTCCTCGGTGTGCAGACTTCCAGCGAGATGCGCGTTGTACAGCGACAGGTGCGACGCCGCCTGTACGCTCATGGTCGACCGCGACGTCGCCGTGACGTCGGTCATGTTGAGGTGCCCCACTATGAGCACAACGCCGTTGTGGAACGAAAAGTGATTCGTGAGAAGCGCGTAGGACTGCTGCTCCATGGTGGCCACAATGCGCATAAATCCCCGCCCGGTGTTGTGGATGACGTTGTGCTTGCCTTGCGACACGCCGCTGCTGATGCCGTCCGCCCCCATGGAGGAGACCACCAGGGTCAGGTTGCCATAGTTGTGAATGGCTCCCTCCTGCTCGAGCGACAAGCGCTGCACATCAATCGTCATGGCGCCGTAGTTGTGAATCGGAACCAGCACCTGCCGCGTCTCGTACCCCTGGGTGGTGATCTTGGCATAGCCTGTGCAGTTGATGAGGCCCTGACCACTAATGCTGCCACCGGACCACAGGAGGTAGGACACGTTGAGGGTGCGCTTCTTCAGATCCAGGTGGCCCTTGTTCTGCACCTTGAGGCGCGTCACGGAGGCGGACTGCTGCAGCTTGACGTCCTGGTCAATGAGCACATTTGCGCTATCGTCCTCGATGACCACCTCGGACCCTTTTTCGACCAAAAGCGTGGACACCCGCACGTACGACGGCGACCCCTCGCGGTGGTAGCAGACGTGGAAGATACCGCGCCGGTGGAAGGTGCCAAAGAAGCTCACGCGCGAGGCGCTGCTGAAGAAGAGCTCGACGAAGAAGACATTCTGCGATGTGAAGTCGGCGCACAGCTCATCCGTGATGACCACGGTGTCGTGCTCCGTGAGGTTGGTCCCGTAGATGGTGCCGGTGAACTCCAGCTCGGCGCGCACCTGCGCGGGGTCCGTGGAGACGCCTTCGGGGCCGGCCACCTCGTAGGAGTCCATCAGCTTCAGGCGCAGCAGCGGCAGCGTGTCGGGGTACGGCGTGTAGCACAGGGTCTGCACACCACCGCGGTGCGGCGTGAAGCGGTACACCGCGTCGTGCACGTCCCACAGGCTGCCCCGCACGAAGGCCGGCCGCGCGTGCAGGCACGAGGTCCCCTCCACCACGCGCAGATGGTGCTCCATAGTGAACTTGTCCAGCGGGCGCGCCGTGCCGCTGCGCAGCGGCACCTCGATGGGACGCGTCGTGACAAAGAAGTGATTCAGGGCATGCCACCGCGTCACGTCCAAACGCGCAAACGCCATTCTGTGGATCAGGAAGGGATCCCCCGCCACGCAGTTCAGCGGCATATCCTCCGCCCCCATCGGCGAGATGCCCGCGAAGAGCGACAGCGGTAGACACGGGACGACAAGCGTGGAGACCGAGTCGCCCCACACCCACTCCGACGCCGACAGGCGTCCGAACTGGACGCTCAGCCTCTTCCCGTCAGGGGTTACCTCCGCCACGCTGTACCTCAGGGCATTCTCGATCACCGTGGTGATGTCGTGACCCTTTCCTCTGGGGCTACGCTCGATCGGAGACGCAATGGAGTCTTCCGGGCCACTCCAAAACACGGTACTATTGAGCACAGCGCCGTCCTCGCTGACGAGCCGCACATTCGTCGTCAGTATCTCCGACGTGAGACGGCGCAGCGCACTCGCATTGCTCGTTGGGAAGGCGGGAATGGACAACTCGACCGAAAAGTTGAGACGCCCTCCCTCTAGTTCTTTCTCTGAAGCACCGCGGTAAACACTGCCGCGGTAAATGGCCGTTTTAGCCGCCGCGAATGGGAAGAGGCCGGACACGGGCGAACGTGCTCCGAGCTCATACGCGCCTAAATCATTTGCCAAAAACACTAGAAAGAGGACTAGTAGCACTACAAGTTTGAAGGAAGAATGAAGCCCCTTTTTACTATGAAAAAAGTGTTTCTCGCTACGCGACATGTAGCGCCTCTTCACTGTGACTATTTTGCCTCTTATAAGATTAACAGGGGTTCCTTGTGGTAATGGCAACCACACTCACACCCACTAAGGAAGCACACCAACAATACCAAAGACTAAAAGGTATAGAGGCGACGGGAAAAAACTGAAACCCGAAAGAAAAAATGTTAACAGTTAACTGAAAACGAGACAGAGAGAGAGAGAGAGAGAGAGAGGAAGGAGTGCGGCAGTTAATGCAATCATGAAGAATGGAATAAAGACGCTAAACCAAAAGCACTGGGAGCCAATAGTACAAGCACACATGTAGCATAGAAACGTGCATATGGGGAAAGGGTTTCATAGATGTATACAAACAAACAAAAAGCCGGATATCAATCTATATGATCTATAGTGGTGCAGTCCAAGTAGCGGCAATAGTGAAATGAGGCACGCAATAGCGCTTAAAGGATAAAGGCGCCTTGCGAATTTGCAGCGAACCAAATGAAACGAAAGCTCAGCCACTAATCACTTTTTTTTCTTTGCCTTGGATTTCGACGCGGCGCGCTTCTTTTCTTTTGAAGAGTCCTCCTCTGCTTCCTGCTTCGCCGAGGGCGCCTCCTCCGGCTCCACCTGGCCCGTTTGAAGCGCAGCCTTCATCTTGGTTGCGCGTATTCTTCCGAGCAGAGACGCGCTGACCGCTGCCTCCGTGACTTTCACCTTTTCTTTTGTCGCGGTCTTCTTTTCTTCTTCGGCCGCCACTTTCTTCGCCGCCTTCGCCTCCGCTGCCTTCTTCGGCGCGCGCGGCCCCGCCGCCTTGCGCCTCGTGACGCCGCCGGCGGGGAGTGTCGCCGAGGCCCTCGGCGTGGAGCCCCCGGAGACGGACTCGGCCGGCGTCAGCAGCGCGGCGGAGTCGATCGAGGACGACCGTGAGCGCTTCCGCTTCCGCGAGGTGCTGGTGGCGGTGGGGTTGTTGGTGCCTTCCCCACGGCCCGACGCCGTCCCCGTGGGCGCCGCCTCGTCGGCGGGCTGTGCCGGGGCGTCCACCGCGGCCGCCCGCGGCTCCCGCAGCAGGTCGCGCTGGCTGCGGCTGATCACCTCGATCACCGCGGGCGCGTCCCACAGCAGCCGCGCCACCTCCTGCAGCAGCGGCAGCTTCGTGCGCGCGAGCGCGGCGGCCGCCGCCCGGCCCGCGGCCACGCGGCGCTCACCCTCCGCGAGGTGCTGCGCCACGGCGCGGTCGAGCTCCGCCAGCGGCTCGCCGCGCTCCAGGCGCCGCGCTAGCTGCAAGGCGAGCTGGTCGGCCTGCTGCACGAACGCGGCGCAGGCGGCGCGCGGCGGGCACAGCGCGGCCTCCAGCAGCGCGCGCGTCGTGTGGCCCTCGCCGACCTCCCGCGCCCACGCGGCGCACAGCGCGGCGCGGCGCGCCCCCCACTCGCCCACCGCCCCGTGCACCGCCGCGCAGGCGGGCAGCGCCTCCAGCGGCGCGCCGCCCGCCGACGGGTGCTGCTGCTGCCACGCGGCCGCCGCCGCCAAGAAGCGGCTCGTGACCGACTGGATGGCCGCGTGGGCCGTGTGCAGCGCCCCCTCGATGGTGCCGGAGTCCGTCCGCAGGCACGGCTCCAGCTCGTCGAGGGCCCGCGCGACCTCGGCAGGCAGCTCCGCCAGGAGCAGCACCTCGCTTTGCTGGCGCTGCACCTCCAGCAGCCGCTCCGTCGCCCGCCGCGTGCGCTGCTCCGCCTCGCTCTGCGACGCGAGGCGCGCCGCCACCTGCGCCGCGGACGGCAGCTCGCTGAAGAGCGTGGCCGCGAACTGGTCCGCCTCCGTCGGTGCGTGGGCGGCGCCGGCCGGCGGGTCGCTCACGTCCGGCACGTCGACGCGCACCTGAGCGGCGGGCCACGGGCGCGCCAAGTACAGCACGCGGTTCTCGTACCGACACTTCTTCAGCATCGCGAGCTGCCGGTTGAGGTGGCTCTGGAAGAAAGGGAACAGCGCCACCAGGTCGGAGTCCACCACCTGCTTCGCCAGCTGCGCGTAGAGCGCGGCGCTTTCCTTCACCTCGTCCTCGTCTGTCTCCTCCACCGAAAACTCCCCTGGCGGCGCGCCGCTGCCCCCGCCGCCGCCGAGCTTGCCCTTCACGCTCTGCAGGATGCTGTCCCACGTTTTCTGCACGAACCTCTGATTCTTCTGGACGCGTGCGGCCACTTCTCGGAGCAGATCATCGGCGAACACAATGTGCCCAACCGCCGCTTCCATCTCGGTGCCCTCGTAGTACGCTACTGCCTTGTGGAAGTGGTAGACGGCGAGAAGCACCGTGGGGAGCAGCGTCACCGTCAAGGACGCCTCGATCGTCGGTGGGAGAGAGATGGCTGCCGCCGCGTAGGCAAGGTCTGCGAGCACGGCGTGCTTGGATGACGTCGCCGACGAGGAAATGGCACAAACGTACTTCGCGACGGCGCTACACAGATGGCAGATCTCCCGCAAGCTGCGTGTGTCCACGTACGTCGTGAGGGGCGCGACCTCCGCGCTGTCCATCGCGGCGCCGCTGAGCGCGCTCCGCGTCAGACGGTCCGCTCGCTGCGCCAGCGCCTGGGCGGTGGTGAAGCCCCGGTAGGCCTTCTTCGCGTTCACGTTGGGCGCCACGCTCTGCCCCGCGCCCACCGACAGGCGCACCGCCTCCGCGCGCACGCGACTGATGTCGGACATGCCCTCCTTCAAGTAGAACACGGCGCCGTTGTACAGCACCAGGATCGCCTCGATGTAGGGTCGCGTGACTTGGATGACGTGAGAGTCGAGTGTCACCGGCGGCGTCAGCAGCGACAGCAACAGTGTGCGCGGCCAGCCACGCACGGCCGCATCGAGCGCTAAAAGAAAGCTGCACTGCTGCATGGCGTCTTCCGGGACCTGTGGGACATCAGCCGACGGAGTCGACTTATGATAATACGAGTCCAGCATGCCTGCGGCGTTGCTCACGGAAGTGGGCAGGTTCAGGTGCACTTTGCGCAGCGCGCTGTCGAGGGCTGCATTCCAATTGACATCGCTGCTGCGCGTCGCGTAAGGCGGGACAAACATTGGTAAAAATGACAGCAGTTACACAACAAACAAAAAAAAAAGCCAAAAGCAAGTGAGTAATAACTAACGCAGGTTTCTACTTCAAGAGAAATAACAAGAGAAAGAAAGCGTAAGGGAGAATCAGGTGTGATGCAACAAAGCACATCCGGGAAAGAAAAGACGCATATCAGTTAGAGCAGCCATAAACAGGTCGCTTTCCTTTGTTTCACTCTTAGTCTTTGCAACATGCTGTTTTCTAGTGTACTGGGGCTCCGTAAACGCTTTGGAAAGGGCATTTGGCAAATAGAAATAATGATTAAAAAAAAAAAAGAGAGAGAGAACGCTTTAACACAAACAGACTATTGAATCTACTCCTATCAATGCCCGAAGAGGCGATCGAAAAAGCTCACCTTTTTCTCCAACTTTCCGTCCTTCATCTGTGCCTGAAGCTCCATCAACTCCTTCGTAGCGAGGCGAGCTGCGTCCTCGAGTACCTTTTCCTTCTGCGTTCGCTCGAGTGACAAGCGGTGAATCATCTCCGTCGCGTAGTTGTCGCGCTCCTCCAGCTCCTTGTTGCGCGCTTGGCTGGCGACGAGGATGGAAGCATCGAGCTCCCGCTTGGCGTGGACGGCCTTCAGCAGGCGGTTCATGCGCTCCTTCTCCTCCTGCTCCTGCGCGAGCCGCTCCTCCAGTTCGCGCTGCTTCTCCTCGTAGATGCTGGCCTGCCCCACTTCCACCGCTGCCAGCTCTTCGTACGACTGCGGCAGCGAGCAGCACGGCTCGAGGCCGAGCGCCTCCATCTGGCTGATCAGCCGCGCGCCCAGCTTGGCCATGTACTGCGCCATGGCGCTCTTCTCCAGCAGCAGCTCGTCCTTCAGCTCCAGCTGCATGTCGCGCTCCTCCAGCAGCGCGCCCGTCTCCAGCGTCTGCTGCTCGCTCTTGCTGGGGTCGTGCGTGAAGATGAGCTCCACCAGCTTCCGGTTCATCGCGCGCAGCTGGCGCAGCAGCGCCGTGTAGTCCTCCAGGGGAAGCGCCTCCACCGGCTGCAGGTCCATCGCCGCATCGTCCTCGTCAGCGCCGAGCGCGTGCATCTGTGCCCGCATGGAGCGGACGACCTGCGACATGCGCTCGAGCGACGCGCGCGTCTTGGTGAGCTGCCGCTCCTGCCGGTCCAGCAGCGACCCCTGCGACTCCAGCTCCGCGTCCTTCAGCACGAGCACGGCGGCCGCGCGCTCGTCGGTGGCGGGGAGCGGCTCGTTCGTGGTGAGGGTGCCGTCGTCGCGACCGAGGGCGATGAACGGAATGGGGCCGCTGTCCATCGGCGACGCCGGCAGCGACAGCGAGTGGGCGGCGGCGATGCCGTTGGACGCAAGGAGGGAGAGCGCGGCGTTGAGCTTCGTGGTCAGCTTGACCTTCTCCTCGTCGCGGTCCGACAGCTGCTTGCTCAGCCGCTCGATCATGCGCTTGTACGCGGCGCGCATGGCCAGCGAGCGCCCGCTCTCGCCCTCGCCCTCGCGCGGCATCGACATCTCCTCCATCAGCTCCGTGCCGCGCCGCGAGCCGGCGCGCGAGCGCATGTTGCGCTGCCGCTGGACCGCGGCCTTCTCCTCCTGGAGCCGCTCCACCTGCTCCGCCAGCGCGTCCCGCTCGCTCTTCGCCTCGTTCAGGTCGGCCTGCATGGACAGGCGCAGCGTCTCCAGCTCGCTCGCGTCGATCATCTCTGCGCGCTTCGCCACGAGCCGCTGCAGCTGCTCGTTCGACTCCGTCGCCGCGATGCCGGCCGCGTGCAGCTGGCTCCGCAGCTGCTCGTTGTCCGTGATCAGGTGGTGGATCTCGCCCTGCCGCGCGTTCACGATCTCGGTCATGCGGTCCAGCTGCGTCCGCAGGTCGATGACCTTCTCTTGCTGGCGGGCCAAGTCCGTCTTGAGCCGGTCCTGCATCTCCTCCACCTGCGACACGTCGAGGAAGGTGGCGGGGAAGCTCGGGCACGGCGCGGGCACGCCGCCCATGTCGCGCACCTGCGTCGTGAGCGCGTCAATGTGCGCGTGCAGCCGCGAGGTGTCGTTGGCGCGCGAGGCCAGAACCGCGTCCTTGTCGGAGAGCTGCTGAAGCGAGCGCACGAGGTCCTCGTTGGAGCCCTCCCGCGCGTGGTCGAGCTTCTCCTGGAAGTCCTCGATGAGCCGCTCTTGGGCTAAGCGCATCGCCGTGAGGCTCTTCGCCTCCTCGTGCTTCTGCTCGTTGATGAGACGATTGATTTCCTTCTCGTGGGCCTCGTCCTGGTAGCTGAGCTCCTCGTTCTGCTGCTCGATCAGGTTCTGCATTTCAACCTTGTGGACCTCCTTCAAATTGCGCAGCTGCTCCTCCGTCGCGCCGGTGGCCGTGAGCTCCTCCAAGTCCTTCGAAAAGCGCTCTTCGAGGGTCTCGCGGTCCGTCATATAGCGGCCCAGGACCTCCTGACGCTCCGCGTCGCGACTGGCGATCTGCAGCTCCAGTGCACTGATCTGCTGGTCCTTCTCGTCCAGCATGTTCATGAGCTTCTGCGCCAGCTTCACGTAGTCGACCGTCACCGAGATCTTCGCCTCCACCTTCACCGCCATCGCGCGCATGCCGAACTGGAGCGAGTTTGTCGTCTCGTACAAGTGGTTGCTGCTGGGTCCTATCGTGAGAATGATGGAGGTGCGGCTGCGGCCGCCGATGGAGTCCTGCAGGATGCGCGTCAGTTTGGCGTTGCGCCACGGGATGTGCTTGCCGCCGGCAGAGAGCGAGCTCACGACGCCACCGAGGGCGAGGAGGGAAGCGTTGATGGTCTTGGCCTCGTCCTTCATGATAGGATTGGAGTTCGTGATGCCCGTCTTGCTGAAGCGCTCGTAGCCGGCGAGGTCGATGAAGGTGATCTTGCCGCGCACGCGGCCGGCCATGATATTGTTCGGGTCCTCCGAGGCGATCCGCACCACCATAGCGGTGTGCCCGCGGCTCGACTCCGGATTCATCGCGGTCGCCGTGACGACGCGTCGCGCGTTGCCCGTGTGGTAGAACTTCATGAACTCCTCCGCGGAGGACAGGGTGTGTGTCGAGCAGCCCGTCAGCGACACACCCTTGTCGGTGTCGAAGTGGATATCGACGCGCTCCTTCCCGTCCTCCGACATGAGGTCGCCGAGCTGGTCTCGGTAGATCTGCACGAACTGCCCCTGGATGGTGTAGTAGCGGTTGGGGCTCTGGGCCACCAGCTGGTAGATGTAGTGGGCGGCGCGCGGGATGATACCCTCCTGCCCGCTGTGCGTGTTGCACATGGTGAAGGACTTGCCGGTGCCGGTCTGGCCGTAGCACATGAGCGCGGAGCAGAACCCCTTGAAGGCGTGGTCGATGCACGGCACGGCCACCGTGCTGAACACATCCTCCTGTGCACTCGCGGGCCCAAACGTGCCGTCGTAGTCATAGTGGCGCTCGTCTTTTAGAATGACTTGATTGCCGTGCATCGTGACGAGCGAGGAGCCGCCGTCCTCGAAGTCCTTCCGGTTGCTCGGGCGCAGACGGCAATAGACCAGGCAGCGTGTCAGCTCATCACTCTCTGACGTCTTCTTGGCCGGACTGCTTGCCTGCAGCGCTAAATCCTGCAGCAGGTGCTCCGCCCGCGCGCGCACCTCCTTTGAAAAGGAGCTACCTCCTTCCTTTTTGCTCATGTCAGTGGTTCAGCTTCTTCTTTGTTTCCCCTATCTTCTTCCACGATGACAGGTCTTTTTTTAAATATTATTAGCGGCAATTATTGGCTTGTCTTGTTCTTAATAAATAACAAAATCAAATCGTGGCTGCTAACGCCAAGAACCATGAGAATAGTGAAGAAAAGGAAGAGACAGAGAGCAGCAAGCATACTAACCAGTATCATACATCTACAAAGGCATTCACACGCTCAATGACGAAAACAAGAGAAACTGTAAAAGAACACATGTTGTTGTAATTTGTTTGCAAGTTGCTTGTACCAAAGCTTTTTATAAAGCACATGCTCCTTCGCTTCCGCGGTGCTGGCGGCATCCACCTCAGTTGGCATCGTTGCTCGACTCGGATGTGTCCGCCTCACTGCCGCCGGGGCTGTCCTGTCCGCGGCGCCGCTTCTGCAGGGACCCGAGCGTCTCTTGGTGGGCGCGGCGCACGGGCAGCGCCGCCTCGATCGCCCCCGCCCAGCCGCCGCCCTCGCGCATGTAGCGCACCAGCACCTCCGTCAGATGGTTGATCGTCAGTACCTTGCAGCGGTTCCCAATGTCCACGCTCTCCTTCAGCGGCAGCCGCGCGGTGCGCACCCCGTGCTGCCTTGCGCGCTCGTAACTCAGACCCTTGTGCTTGTTGTGATCCACGAAGGCGCCCACGACGTAGACCGTAGTGGGCTCGATTTCGCGCAGCACCTCCTCGCTGTCGGCGGACAGGAAGACGATCTTCTCCTTCGGAAACAGCTCCGACCAGTGCTGCTCCGTGATGAGCGGGCCGTAGGCGAGAAATCCGCTGTGCGTGACGAGCGCGCGCAGGACCTCCCGCTGCGCCGCGCAGTCGCGCTCGTCCGCGGCCTCCGTACCGCCGACTGAGCACAGGACGGGGCGGAAGGGGAACGTCTCCCGGCGGAGGGCGCTGTACGCGTACTGCACCTGCTTCACCGTGCTCTTCGTGTCCGCCGCCGTCATACACCACGAAAAGCTAAGATCGTACACCAGCACAGGGGTGGCGGGGTCCTGCAGGTGCGCGAGGCACTGCTCCTTCCTTCTCGCCTCGGCCTCCCGCTTCTGGTCGTACCGCTGCATTGCGGCCTGCCGCCGCTCGTCCTGCTCTTCCTCCGTCAGGTGCTCCCACGCGCTGCGCTCTTCCTCCTTCTTCTGCTGGATCTTGACACGGCGGCGCTCCTTCTTCTCCTGCTTGCGCGCCTGCCAGAAGGCGCGCTTTTCCTCCTCCGTCCACGACTTGCGGTTGCGGCGATGGGCGGCCGGTGTCACGTGGGCCGTCGCAGGGGAAGCATGAGCAGTGTGCTCCTGGGACCTCTGTGGCGGCTCGCTCTCCATGGGCACGCGGCGCCTTTCGTATCAGTGTTTTGCACTTGTTACCAACAGAAAGAAAGAAAAAAGAGAAAAAAAGAGAGATAGAGAACAGTATTTGATAGAGGAAGCAAATAGTCAAAAAGCATGGTAAAAAAAAAAGAGGGATGAGTCTCCCATTCCCTCAAGCTGATCACAGAACAAAAAAGTGGGAAAGAGTAAAAGACAAAAAAAAATGTATACGAAACACTTTATTCCAACAACACAGCGTGTCAGGTGCATCATGCTTTTTTGCAATATATGTATATATGTATATATATATATATGTATTATATATATATGTGTGTGTATATCCCTGTATATCAAAATCGCTGCTGAGAATCAACAGTTGCACTAGGATAAGAAACGGGGGCGCACAGCGGTGGGAAGAAGCGTCACTGTCAAGAGTGGCGCTTCCTTTCTGACAGGAGAACTGATGTACCATACAACTACATATTTGTGACCAGAATAGAAAAAAAAAGAGTATCATTCAAAACAGGTATTGCCACTACGCCTTTTGTACAACAGAAAGTGGCAAGAAAAATACTTGTTCAACAGAAATCAGCGAAATTAAGTACGAACAGGAAAAAAAAAGTGTATCACGTATAGCTCAGAAAAAAAAAAGAATTAATGAGAAGTAACACAAGCCCACTGAGTCCGTGTGGCTGTTACCGCGCGAGTTAGGGGTGAGCGTTAGATATTGACGTAAGACACGTTGGGCAGAGAGCTGTGCACGCCGGAGAGGTGCACGCCGAGGTCGGACGGCTGCGTGATGATCGCCCGGCCCTCCACGCCGGCCGCACGCGCGGCATCCAGCATCGCCTGCGCGACCTGCTCCACGCGGCGCTCGCCCTCCGGCTGCGTCAGGATGTCGCCGCGGCGGCCACTGACAAACGCGCAGACGGTGGGGCCCGCGCCGGAGAGAAACGCGTACTCCGCGCCGTGCTCCATGGCAGCCTTGGCGCACGGCCGGTAGTGCGGGTAGAGCTGGTCCGCGCGGTAGTTCTCGTGCAGGCGGTCGGAGCAGTCCTTGAGGAGCTCCAGCTTGTTGCTGCAGAGTGCGAGGACGAGCAGGCTCGACCGCGAGATGTTGTGGATGGCGTTGCTGAGCGCCGTCGTCTGCGGCACCAGGTTGCGCGTGACCTCCGTGCTGGCCTTCATGAGCTTCTTCGGCGTGAAGAGCACGATGGACAGGTTCGGCGGCGTCGGCACGCGGCTCGTGACGAAGGACACGTCGTCGCCCGACTCGCGCTTGCAGCCCAGCTGGATGCCGCCGTAGATGGCCGGCGCGGCGTTGTCCGGGTGCCCCTCAATCTTGGCGATCACAGCGAGCAGCTCCTCCTGCCCGCGGGTCTCCATCGTGAAGCCAGCCAGCAGCATGCCGGCCACAAAACCAGCCACCGCAGCCGCCGACGAGGAGCCGCAGCCGCAGCCGAACGGAATGTTGTTCCGCATGGAGAAGTGCAGAGGGGGCATCGGCTTCTTCGCGTACTTCTCGAAGGCGATGCGGCACGTGTCCGTGAGGAGGTTGTTGTCGGTTGCGATGTGCTCCTTGCCCTCGCCCTCCACCTCAAACGAGTACGTGTCCGCGACTTCCACCGTCAGGTCCATGAAGATGGACATGGCCATGCCCAGCGTATCGTAGCCGGGGCCCAGATTGGCGGTCGTGGCTGGCACGCGGAGCGACACCTTGGTGGGCGGGTTGCCGCTCAGCGTGTGAAGGGGCGTGGCGCTCATGCTGGAAGCGATGGGGATGTGAGATTCGTAGTGGATGTAACTGCGATGAGAGAGCAGATGTGAGAGAGGACGGGGAGAAAGGGGCCATTCAAGGAAGGAGAGAGAGAAGGGAGGGAAAATCAACAAAGGAAAGAAAAACGTGTAAACGGCGCATGCGCCGCAAGGGGTTATCTTTCTGTTCAGGGGGTTTTCCGCCTTACAAGGAGTGCAGTGAGAAAGTACGATATCATGTTATTATCATTATTATGATTATGATTACTATGAAGTAAATATGAATATATATATATATATATATATATATATATATATATTATCCTTATGCTGCTTATCATCATTGATCTTACTGCTCGTATTCCTTCATCTAATCAGTAAATACGGAATTTGAAACCTGTGAGGTCATCAAAAATTCTTCATTGAATACGCGAAGCATTTCTTTGTGTTCTTTTATTTATTCTTTTTTTTTTTCTAACATAAAGAGATGTACTGTATTCATCTATGTTTGGACGATTATGTATGTGGCGTTGTAACAATGGCCTTTTTCAATCGGATGTAACGAATACCGATGGAAAAATGTGTATATTAGAAAGAAAGAAAAAAATATAAGTAACACATTACTTCTGGTGCAACGACGGATAGCAAACAAGGGACAGCTAATACAAGAGGTTGAAGGCCGATACCTACTATACAACGATGCTGCTGCTGCCGCTGCTGCTTCAAAGGGCTAGTACCTGTTCTTGTTTTCTCTTGACCTCTCCGCGACCTTATCGCGCTCCTCTGCATTATATAGATGCATACATATATACTTGATACCTACTTTTTCTTTACTGTTATTCTTTCTTTTTCTTTCTTTTTTTTTCTTTTGTTAGGTGTTAATTAATTTACTTATTTTTCAGTGTTGTCGTGGGTTAGACTTACTGCTGCGGGCGCTCCGGGCGGTCGCGCTGGCGGCGGATGATGATCTTCGTCTTCTGCTCGCCCAGCACCGGGTTCACGTTCTTGAGCTCCTCCATCGCGTCGACGCCCTCGGCGAAGTCGACGAACACGTTGCCCTTCTCCGAGTTGTTGCGCAGCGAGACGATGGACGCGGCGACGGAGCCGAGCGCCTTCACGATCTCCTCGTCCGTGACCTTCTCGTCGATGTTGAACATGAGGCGGTCGCCCACCGCCTGCTTGCGCACGCGCTTCGGTGCCTCCTTCACGGCGGCCGCTGGCGCGGCGGCGGCGGGGGCAGCCGCGGCGGGCGCCTTCTCCTTCTCGGACTGCGCGACGACGCGGACGACGGACGTCGCGCCGGCAGCCTTCTTGCCCATCGCTATGCTCGCCCAGCTCTTGGGGCCGGCGGGCGCGGGGGCCTCGGCCGCCTTCGCGGCGGGCGCCGGCGCCGGCGCCGGGGTGCGCACGGGCGTGCGCGCGGGCGTCGGCTCCTTCGGCGTGGGCGCCTCGACTGCGACGGGCTCCGGCTCCGGGGTGCGCGCCTTGGGCGCGGCCGGGGCGGGGGCCGCCGCCTCTACCGCCTCGGGTGCCTCGACGGGCGCCTGCGGCTCCGGCGCCGCCTCCTGCGCGATCGCGCCGATGCGCGCGATGATCTGGTGGCGGATGAAGTAGCACTCCGAGCCGAAGGCGCTCGGGTACGCCTCGAGCACGGTGGTGAAGTGGAAATACTGCTGCTGCGTCTCGCTCTGCGCGGACACGATGGCGAAGATGCTGACGCCGCCGTGCAGGGCGGACGCGTTCACGCTATCGACGCTCAGCTGGCTGCCCAACAGCGTCTCGGCATACTGGATGGCCGCCGGGGTGACGTTCGCGTCGGTGAGCTCGCGGAGGCCGAGCTCGAAGTCGTTGAAGGTGAGGCAGGCGTTGGCGCCGTAGAGCTCGGCAAGCTGCGCGGGGTTCTTGGCGAAGCGCTCAAAGAACTCCACAACGAAGCTGTTAGCGATCTGTTGCGTGGAGGCCATTGCGGTAGGAGTGATGTGGGCTGGGGGTAATGATTCGGTTAAGAAGGAATCCTTTAGTTTTTTTTTTTGCTTGCTTGCTTATTGGTGAGTGTGTGAGCGACGATGTAACACTGGTTAGTCCAGATTATTCTTTTATAAGTAACTTGAACAACGAGTAATACAAACAAATCAAGAACAAAAATGGGGAGCTGGAAGAGAGAGTGTCTACGGTTTACGAAGATACTGGTATTCGAAAAGCCTAACCTTTGCGCGAAGATAGAGAAAGGCAAAAAAAGATAAGAGAGAGAAGGTGTATGTGTGTGTGTGCAGGAAAAGGGAACGGTGAACAGAAAAAGAAAGCCGTGTAAGCGCTGTATCCGACTTCTGAGAAGAACATAAAGAGAGGCTGTACATGTGTGAGTTTTGTTCACTTTTGGATTGGTATGTGTGTCTGTGTTATTAATCGCTCAAGTACGCCTTCAGCTCATCGCATGGAATGCGGTCTCGCTTCAGTACAGTGGCGGTGGCACGCACCTGAGCAGCATCGATGAGACTGTTTGTTTCCTTCAATGCCTTCAGCACCTGCACAAGACCGGCCACGTCACGCAGAGCAGTGAGCTTCTCGACCAGCGCGGCGCCCTCCGCGTCGGGCACCCGATAGCGATGCTGCACGTGGTGCCGCAGCCACACCAGCGCCGCGCGCACGTCGCCCGCGGCCAGGGCTATCCGCAGGACACTGTTGAAGTAGCGCGGCTCCAGCGCAAAGCCGCGGCTCGTGGACTCCGCCAGCAGCTCCTCCGCCCGCCCGAGCCCACCCGCCGGGGAGAGCCGCTGATACGCCTCCACGACGGAGACGCACGTGTAGCTCGTGGGCACCTGCCCGATGTGGTAGTAGTAGCGCAGCAGGCGCTCCGCCGCGTCGTGGTCGCCGAGGCGGGCGAACGCGGCCATGACAAGGTCCAGCGATATGGTCGTCACCACCGCGTCGGCCTCCGGCTGGAGGGCCTGCAGCTCCTCCAGCCGGTCGGCCACCGCCGGCGCGCCGCCGGCCGCGAGCTGCTCGACCCACTCGACGACGAGGTCCTTGTTCGCCAGGTGGACCGTCCGGTTCTGGTTCGCCAGCGTCGCCTGCGGCCGGAGGCCCGGCTGGCACAGGGCCGCCGGCACGTTACGCTCGAGCACCGCCAGCGCCTCCGCGGCGCGGCCGCAGCCGAACAGCGCGTGCGCGTAGAGCAGCGCGGCGACCGCCTTGTTCTCCGCCGTCAGCAGCGCGTGGCGCGGCTCGTGGTGCGACAGGTAGCGCAGCACGTAGTGCGCGGCCGCCGCGTCCCTGCCGGCCGCGCACTTGGCCAGCAGCCGCAGGATGGTCATCTCGCTGTACAGCACCGGCCGCTCGTCGCCGCTGACCGGCGCGGCCGCCTTGGCGCCGGCGCCGCCCTGCTCCACGAGAGGCGGCCCGTCGACGGCGGCTAAGGCGGTCACCACCATCTGCGGCGTCGCCGCCGCGTTGGTGATGCTAAGGAGCAGGTAAGGCACGACCACCGCCTTGGTGAGGCTGCTGGGCGACAGGAGCTGCAGCAGGTCGAAGCAGGCACTCATTATGGCCGCGTCGTGGTGCAGCCGCACGAGCGTCTGGAAGCAGTGCAGCAGGCGCAGCGACAGCAGCGGATAGAGGTGGGTCTGCTTGGTCTCGCACAGCGCCAGCACCTCGTCCGCGATGACGGGCCACCACGACGAGCACTCCTCCTGCCCCAGCCGCAGGTACAGGATGAACATGGACAGCTTCGTGACCACGTCCGGCGTGACGTCCCGCGCCTTCATCAGCTCCACCACGTTCTCGACCTCGTGCTGGTTGAACGTGTCCGACATGGAGATGGCGAGCAGGTACACGTTGAACAGCTCCGTTGTGAGCGCCACGTCGCGCGCCTCGACCACGCACTGCATGAAGAGGAAGCGCATCTCCTCCAGTCGCTGTAGGTCGCACAGCACCTTCAGCAGCGTGATCGTGAAGGGCTCCACCTCGTCCTTGCGGCCGCAGAACTCGGTGAGCGGCTTCGGCGCGCGGACGGCGTCGAGCATCGCTCCGCTGCCGGGGCCGCCGCCTTCGGTGGAACTATGGGCCGAGGCGCGGTGCTGCAGCTGGTGCTGCTGGTAGAACCGCTCGAACTGCCGGAACACCTCGAAGGCGGCGAACAAGCCGCCGCCGCCCAGCTCGATGGCGCGGAGTACCTGCGCGTACGGCCGCTGAGACGCAGGTGCGCGAAGAAACAACGAGCGGCGCCACATCAAATGAAAAACAAAAGAGTGTACCAACTAAAAAAGAACACAAATAGTGATGAGATGCATAGAAGGGGAGCAGAGAAAAGGTCGACACAAAGAAAAAGAAAAGAGTTAACAGCGCATATTTATACGTGTCAGACAATGTACTCCATTTCAGCTCCAAAGAAGAAAAGAAACACAAAGAATCAGTGCAGGTACGCGTGGACATGTATACAAATACACGTGTGCGTGCGAGGGTGCACACAAGGAGAGAAACAATAAAGGCGGCGAACAGGGAAAAAAAAGTAAGTGTTAGACGGAAAACAGAAAATAAAATGCAGGAGAGTTGAAGATCACTTACATGCTCAAAAGGTCTACCACATTACGTTAATAGTGTTTATATCATTACGCCACTGGCAACTGATACGTTAGTCATTCATATGCAATATGTTTTTTTTATTTTTATTGATGCTGTTGTTTTAAACCATTTCTTTTTATTATTATTATTATTATTATTAATAATAATAATAATAGCAACACGTCAGCCTACATCTAGCGTGGCACGGTTGTGTAGATGCACTAGGCGCTGTCCTTCTCGACCGCCGGGGGTGCAGTCTCTGGCTGCGCGGTGGCCCCCGTGCGCTGCTCGGCGGCCTTCCGCGCGTCCTCCAGCGCCGACCGCTGTATGTAGTTAATCTTCATCGCCGCGTACCCGGGGGAGAACTCGTTGACGGTGCGGTGCAGCACACAGTAGTCGATGAAGGCGTCGCTCTCGCGCTCCTCGCCCTTTGCGACGCGCTCCTCGTGGCTCTTCTGCGTGAAGTAGGGGGGCTCCACGCCGATGCTCTGGCCGGCGTGGAAGGTCTTGCCGATCTTACTGAACGGGTCGACGACGACGATGACGGTGAAGCGCTGCGGCCGGAACACGCGCAGCACGTTACGCACCGTCGCGAAGTAGTTGTCCGCGTCCTTGTTCGTCTCGTAGGACGCGAAGGAGCAGTGGCTCTCCGGCGTGATGTGAATGGTCTGGTAGTTGGCCCCGTTGATGGAGTTGATACTGTAGCCGCAGGGCTCGAACTGCAGGTCGTGCAGCTTCCACCCCGCCTCGCTGGGGAAGAGCTGGCACAGGTGCGTGTGCTCGCGGATCGCCGCCGTCACCTCGTTCGTGCACTCGAACTTGTCGTTGAACCAGTACTGCGTCTGGTTCGGGTCCAGCCCGTACATGGTCATGCTCATCTGCGCGTCCGTCTCGTAGCCCGTGTCCAGCTTGCTCGTGTCGCGGATGATGTCGTCGTAGCAAAAGAAGAAGTAGTGGTCGCTGTCGACCGGCCCCAGGATGTACGGCCGCCCGGTGGGGAAGTGGGCCTTGAGGTGGTTGAACTCCTCCGAGAGCGACGTGTGGGGACCCTTCTGCTCCCACGGGAAGGAGTAGTTCTTGTGCATGAAGGACACCCACTCCAGCTCCGCCCGCATGCAGCTGATGAGCTCGAGGATGTCCGGCACGGAGTGCAGCAGCGTGGTGGTGCCGCACGTGATGAGAATGATCTTGTTCTTCATCACGAACAAAGAGCTCTCCGTCAGCACGTAGCTCTTGATGAACTCGTTCGACTCGCGCGAGACAATCTGGGCGTTCAGCGCGCCGACCACCTTCTCCCACGCCGCATCCTCGAAGGAGAAGAAGCCGTCCTTGTTCGTCTCATCCAAGAAGCGCACAATGATCTCCAGCCGCTTCTCTGGGCCCTCGAAGCTGAAGCCCTGCTCCGGGTTGTAGCCGCGCATGGACCCCCACATGGCCATCAGCGTCAGCGGATCCTTCGTGCTGGGGGATGACACCGACATATCGCCGTGAGGAGAGGGTAGACAGAAGGTGGTGAAAGGCTAATGTGTTCTCGTTTGATGTGCTTGAGAGGGAGTACAAAGGAAAGGGGAGAGAGAGTCTGTGTGTGTGTGTGTGTGAGTAAGTGTGGGAGTGAAACAAAAAGAGTATGCGGGTCTATATCCACAATCAAACAAACAAGAAATATGGCAAGGCAAAAGGGAAAAAAGCGTGTTTTTGGCTATTTAAGTACTTGTATAGTAGAAATATGAGGTTCTTCCGGGAGAAAAAAGAGAAAATAATTAAAGTGCGATTCATTTTTTATGTTTGTTATTTTTTTTTTTTTGCATTGTTCTATATATAGAATTGAATGTTTGTTTCCTTTTTGCGTAAGAACTTGTTCTTTTATTTGTATTTTTGTCCACGGGGAGACACTGAAGATATTTTTTTGTTATTTGTTTTTTATTACTATCATAAAACCGGAATGTACAACGGAAATATCTTTTCAGGGCTATCATCACTAAAACAACAAAAACTAAAAGAGTGAAAAAAAAATGAGTTAGTTCTTAGGGGCGGTTGGGTTTTGCTGACTACCTGGTGCTGGAATAACCTCAAGCTAAAAAAGAAAAATACTATTTTGGTTTAGTATTTTTTTCGATTCTTTCGGATCAAGTAAACAATGTTGTTTCCCTCACTTCTTGTTTGGTAATCTGTTTGCTTGTTTATTGTTTTTCACACTCTTCTTGTCACCTCAAGTCAACGTAAGAAGTGTCATACAAAAAAGGAAGAGGTAAATGCGCAAACAGAAATTCAACGACAAGTATGTGAAAGAGAGAAAAAATTGTAGTACTCACTCCTAAGCTAGAGGGTGACGCGACCTCCTCTCGATAAGGTTTTTCAGAGTTCACTGTTGTTTTCGAAGATTGAATATGGCAGAAGGAAAAAAAAAGCAAAAGGGAAAATTTGTTAGTATCATTATTGTTATTATGATTAAGTGTTTTTTTTTAATTTTTTTGAAAGAAATTAAATGGAAATGACGTTTGACGTTTACCACCTGTTATCTTCTTCTTCTCCCCTCCGAGGAGCCTTAGGGTAATTGTGCACACACCACTAAGGTATTTTAGATTGTTAAAAGCAAAACGCAAAATGAATAAAACTAAAACGCACAAAAAGAACGATGAAAAGAGAGGGGAAAAAGAGTAGAAGGTAATGATTATATATCTACAGAGCATCACTACTACCCTTTTTCCCTTTCGATTGATTCATTTCTTCTTTTCCTCACACAACTCACCACGTTTTACATATTTATAATCAAAGCGTTTAGGTTCAAACAGGATTGCTTATTAGCTACTACGATATATTGGTCCGAAAAAGGAAAAGGTATGGGAAACAACTATCGCGTGAGTAACTACAACAACAAGGAGTTTATATCAGTCTATTTTTTTCATTCTGTCTTCCTCTTTCCTCTTCAACACAAAAAACAATAATGGTTTTCTCTTCACATCTGATACGCCAACAGCTGAGCAACAACAAAAATAAATATATAAACAAAAAAAAAGTATATATGATACACATGCACGGACGCAACAGGTTAACTGAACGATGAAGCCGGTTTTCTGCTTCTACAAAGCTTGCCGTCCGTTGCATGAAAAAAAGCAGGAGGTAAGGAAAAATGCAACATAGGCAGAACAAAGAAAAGGGGGAAAAAAAGACTCAACCTGTGACGGCGGCGACAGAAGAAGATACAAGGAAGACAGAGAGTAAAAAAAAAGATGGATAAAACGGACTGCACAGTTTCGTGAGCTGTTGTTGGCCAGTTTTAAAAATACCAGTGCACACCCTTAACGGGACGTGTAAAGTACAAGCATGCAAAGCTAAACAAGATGAAAAGCGAAGTATAACAACAACAAAAAAGGAAGAGAACGAAACGTGTTTAGAAAGGTAACTACAAGTTGTTTTTATTATACATCTTTTTTTTTTTGTAATCAGCACCTTCTTAGAAATTTGTTTCAAATACGTTTGTCTCTCTCTTTCTATTACTGTCTTTCACTCTCCTTCCATAGTCTAACTACTTTATTATATATTAACACATGCAAGGATACTTTTCGAAAAATGTGAGAATGCGCATCGAAACACTCTCTGTCCTTTGTTTGCCCCTCATGGAGACTGCGAGAAGAATGCCCCCCGTAGAGCACTTCAAAAAAAAAATAATGAATGAATGATTGGCTTACTATTCGTGTAATTATACTTATTTAGAATGGTTTCATTATTATGATTAGTAGAAAATAGTAGCTATCTTTTCCTTTATCGGCGGCATGGTGTACACGATTCACTTCGATTCGCTCCGCCCCTTTCATGTGGGAAAAGGAGAAGGAAAAAAAAGAAAAGGGGATATATCCATGCTGTTACTATGGTTATTATTTGCTATTAGTATTATCCTCCATTGGTGCTATCAACAGTACCAATTGCATACTAAATATCAATATGCTTATTATGATTACGTTTGGATTCAGAACAAAGAAAATAGCGGGGGAAGAAGAGGCCCCAGCGACCAAACAATGTGTGAACAGAAGCGCGCTACGCACCGCCGCTCACACTTTCTCTTCTGTCTTCGGTGACAAAGAAAAGAAGAGAAGTGCAAGTAGCAGTATGTAATTCGCTTTTTCCTTTCTGTGTTCCTTTTTGAATTCGTTTGTTGGAATTGTTTTTCAAATGGGGCTCGTAGTTCGCAAAAGTGGTGGTGAGACAAAGTCGGACTAGTGACTTCGCTTACGGAGTGTAGTCTGCTTCGCTCGAAAACTGGCTGTCTAAAAGTAAATATGGAAATAAACAAGAAGAATTAAAGAAGAAAAAAGAATCAAAAAAATATATCAAAAAAATGTTAGAAGTTAAAGTAGTTATTTTTCGTATATATATATATACTAATCTCTGCGTAAGTAACATTAACTATATTGAAAAGAGAAGTGACGGTTTCGTTTCGACCATGCAGTCGGGCTGCCGCGTACCGCTCCGGCCAGCCTGTCCTGTGGAGGAATTCTTCAGTTTGTGCTTGTGCGTTTGCGATTGTCTCTTCCACTTCTTGGTGCGCCAGTGCGTGGCACATAGACGGTGCAGCAGAGGGAAGTGCCGCCGTGCGACAGCGCGTCTTACTCGGTGCGCTCAAACACGCTGTGGATGTAGGAGTAGCCGGCGCCGAAGTAGTTCGCGGTGCGCCGCTTCTGCTCGTAGTGCTCGAACTGCAGGTTTTTGTTGACGTTGCAGCCCTCGACGTGGGTGTCCTCGAGGCACACGATGGTGAAGCGGGTGGGCTCGTAGGCGGCGAGGAGGGCGGCGATCTTGCTGGTGTCCTCCACGTAGGCCGGGTTGTTCGTCTCGAAGGTGGCGCTGCCCGCCTCGGGGAACTTGCGGTGCATCTCGTAGAAGCCCTCCGGCAGCACCACGAGCTGGTGGTTCACGCCCTTCACGGTCGGCGTCGTCACCTGATCCGCCTTCAGGCCGTGCAGGAATAGGTTCAGCTGCGTGTCCACCTCCACCCGCGCACGCTCATCGCCGCGCTCGATGTTGTCGTAGATGTAGTGGAAGAAGTGGTCCCCGTCGATGGGGCCGGTCAGAAAGGAGTGCCCCTGCGGCAGCGAGCTCTTCAGCTCCGCGTACTCGCAGGCCATCATGTCCGACGTGTCCGAGTGCTCCCACGGCGAGTGCGTGTTCTTGCGGAAGAAGGACGCCCACTCCGCCTGCACCCCCTTGCGGGCGCACAGCGCCATGAAGGGGGCGATCACCTTGTGCAGCTGCACAATGGAGTCCGCGCTGGCGACCATCTGCTGGCTGCCGAGCGCGACCAGCACCTGCGCGAAGGTGAGCGCCGTCACCTGGTATTCGCACTTCTGGCTCACCAGGTACTGGTCCGCGGCCGCGAACACCTCCTCCATCTCCGCGACCGTGAAGGTCGCCGCGGTGATGGGCTGCGCAAAGTCCACCTCAAAGCGCTTCTCGAGGCCGCTGTCGCTCCCCGGCGCGGTCGAGAAGTCGCCCCACAAGGACATCAACGCGTGCACGGAGCTCGGGTACGCATCACGAGGAGAGGCCCACGACGTCATTGCGAGGAAGGGATGAGGAAAGAGGGCAAAATATGAAAAAGAGCGGAGCTGCGAGAACACAACCGGAAAAAAGAATAACTAAGAACGGGTAATGGTGCACAGGCGGATAAGGTAAAAGAGGGGAGGAAAGAGAGACAGCGAGTACTAAGACGTGCACGTAGGTATAATTCAAAGCTCAAAACGTAACCTTTTCATTGTTAGCTTAAGTAGATTAAAATAATACAAAAAATCGACTGTATGATTTCCTTTTTGCTGCTGTTCTACCACGACAGAAGGAAAAAAAAAAACAATTCGTTAGATTAAAAGGGGAATTAGAATTATTATTAGAGCGTAAATTTATTTCTTTTCGTTTTGATATGAGTATAAGACACACAAAAGGATATAATGAGATGAAAGGGAAAAGGAAATAATTGCAAAAAGGAAGGCCACTACCGGGATTTCCGCTCGCCGCAGAAGCTTCACTTCATGCTCTTCATCTTCTCCAACGCCTCCTTCACCTGCACCTCCTGCGCCTCAAGGCCCTGCAGCTTCTCCGTGTTGGCCTTGCGGATCTCCTCCGGCACCTTGGTCTCGTAGTTGGGGATGGACATCTTCTTCTTCATGCCCTCCACCTGCTTGGTGAGACCGGTCACCTGCTTCTCGAGCTTCGCCACCTCCTTGTCGACGTCGATGAAGCCGACCAGCATCATGTGCACGCCGATCTCCTTGCTAACGATGGACAGGCCGCAGCCCTTGGGCACCTGGCCCTCCGCCTCCGGCGCGAGCACGGTCACCTCGCCGACGACGCCGAGGGTCGCGACCATGAAGGCCTGCTGCTGGAGCAGCTCGCGCAGCTCGCTCGTCTGCGCGACCACCCAGATGTCCGGGCGGTGCTTGTTCGTGAGCGAGTACGAGGCCTTGGTGGAGCGCACGTTGTGCACCACCTCCTTCACGGTCTCCATCGCCTCGTCCACACGCGCGTCGGCCCAGCCGCTCGGCTGCGGGAAGGGCGCGACCATGATGGACTCCGTCTCAAAGGTGCTGTAGTGCGGCAGGCGGTGCCACAGCTCCTCCGTGACGAAGGGCATCATGGGGTGGAGCAGGCGCAGCGCGCGCTCCACCACGCAGAGCAGCACGTCCTGCACCAGCTGCTTCTTCGCCCCACCCTGCTGGATCACGGGCTTCGTCAGCTCCAGGAACACATCGCACAGCTCGTAGAGCCAGAAGCGGTAGATGGCCGAGGTCGTCAGCGCAAAGTCGTACTGGCTCTCCGTCAGCCCCCGCTCCACCTCGATGATCGCCGCGTCCAGGCGGGAGAAGATCCAGCGGCACTCGAGCGGCAGCGCGGCGGCGTCCTGCGCGGCGTCGAAGCGCTGCTGGCTCGGCTGGTACTGCTCGCCCAGCGCGTGGAAGAGCACGTAGCGCACGACGTTCCAGAGCTTGTTGCAGAACTGGCGGTAGCCGACAATGCGGGCCACGTCGAGATTCACGCTGCGGCCGGACTGCGTGTAGGAGAGCAGGCCGAAGCGCAGCGCGTCGCTGCCGCACTGCGGGATGCCCTCCGGGAACGCCTCCTTCTGCTGCTTGAGCGCCTTCTCGACCTCCCTCTCGCTGAGGTTGCCCACGCGCACCGTCTCGTGCAGCTGCTCCAGCGTCGCGCCGTACTTCACGAAGAGGGGGTCGATCACGTTGCCCTTCGACTTGGACATCTTCTCGCCATTCTTGTCGCGCACCATCGCGTGGAAGAAGACCTCCTTGAAGGGCAGCTGCTTCGTGAAGTGGAGCGAGGTCATCACCATGCGGGCGACCCAGAAGAAGATGATGTCGTGGCCGGTCTCCATCAGCGACGTGGGGAAGAAGTTCTTCATGTCCTCGCTGTCGTTGGGCCAGCCGAGCGTCGAGTAGGGCCACATGGCGGAGCTGAACCACGTGTCGAGCACGTCGGGGTCCTGGTCGAAGGTGGCGGACTGCGCCTGCTCCTCCGTCAGCTCGAACTTGGCCTTCGCCTTGGCGCGCGCCTCGTCCAGGTTGCGCGCCACCACCCACGGGTCCGGGTGGCTGTCAGGGAGGGGCCCGACGACCTTGTAGGCCGGGATGCGGTGGCCCCACCACAGCTGCCGCGACACGCACCACGGCTTGATGTTCTCCAGCCAGTGGAACCAGACCGCCTCGTGTGAGGAGGGGTACAGGCAGAGGTCCTTGTTGCGCACCGCCTCCACCGACTGCCGTGCCATCTCGGAGCAGTCGACGAACCACTGCGGCATGAGCAGAGGCTCGACAATGTCGCCGGTGCGGCTGCAGCGGCCGACGCGGTACTCGTACGGCTCGATGCCGCGCAGGAGCCCCATCTCCTCCAGCTTCTTCGTGATCTCCTTGCGGCAGTCGAAGCGGTGCATCCCCTTGAAGGGGCCGTCCATGCAGATGTTGCCGTGCAGGTCCATCATGGTGATCTGCGCCAGGCCGTGGCGCTGGCCGGACTCGAAATCGTTCGGGTCGTGGGCCGGCGTGATCTTGACGGCGCCCGTCCCAAAGCTCATGTCCACGAGCGTGGCGTCCAGGACGATCGGGATCTGGTCGTCGCGGAAGGGGCACTTGAGGAACTTGCCGTGGAACTTCGCGTAGCGCGGGTCCTCGGGGTGCACGGCGACCGCCGTGTCGCCCAGCAGCGTCTCCGGCCGCGTCGTCGCGATGACGATCTCGTCGTCGCTGTCGGCGAGCTTGTACGCGACGTGCGTGAGCTGCCCCATGTCCACCTTCCTGCCGTAGCCGGGGATGGCGATCTTCGCGTTCTTCTCGACGTCGCTGAACTCGACCTCCAGGTCGGAGATGGCGCTCTGCAGCGCGCAGCACCAGTTCACGAGGCGCGTTGAGCGGTGGATGAGCCCGTCCTCGTGCATCCGCACGAACGCCTCGACGACGGCACCGGCGCAGTGGTCGTCCATCGTGAAGTGCTCGCGCGTCCAGTCCATCGACAAACCAATCTCGCGGAACTGCTTCGTGATGACGCCGGCGTGGTTCTCCTTGAAGTGCCACACGCGCTTCAAGAACTCCTCGCGGCCGAGGTCCTGCCGCGACTTGCCCTCCTCCTTCATGAGCCGCTTCTCCACCACGACCTGCGTCGCAATGCCGGCGTGGTCCGTGCCCGGCACGTAGAGCGCGTTGTCGCCCTTCATGCGGTGATAGCGGATCAGCGTGTCCTGGACGGCGCCGGTCAGCGCGTGGCCGAGGTGCAGGTACCCCGTCACGTTGGGCGGTGGCGACACAATGACAAACTTCTTGCCGTTGTGCGCGCGGCCGAGGTCCGAGGCCGGGCGGAAGAAACCGGAGTTCTCCCACCACGTGTACCAGCCGCTCTCCACCTCGTCGGGGTTGTAGGCCGTGGCCATCTCTTTGGATAAAGTCTTCATCATGGTAACACACCTACGGAGCATACAACAAAAAGAATTAAAGTGATCAGAACAAGGCACAAAGTCCTTGTTGCTCTTGGTTTATGACTGTTTTCTAGTGAGTCGCAAAACCCTACGTTTACTAGACTACATAAAAGAAAACAATCGGCAGAAACCGTTGCAAATGGGGAACGGGGAAGAGAGGGAAAGAGAGAGAAAGTTGTTTAACGGGAGAGACCAAAAAAAAAAAAAAGCACGCAACGACACTCCTTGACTGTAAACCTTTAGGATACATCAAGAGCACGAGTAACGACCAGCAGTGTCCAAGGGAAGAAGTTGGGTTTTTGAAACTGAAAACACCTGAGTGATTATGTTCATCTTGAAAACAAAAAAAAAAACTACAATAACTAAGTAAGTAGAAGAAAAAAAAGCATGATATACATTCATATATCTGATTTCTTCAAATAAAAAAAAGAACAATAAAAAAAAACTAAGGATGTATATATATATAACAATATTCCTACGCAAGGTAATTAGAATCGTCGACCTCAGTTTCATCGTTGTATAAATCTTTCTGTTTCCATACTATTTTGAGTTTGTCTCTAAATGCGCCGTTTTTTTTTTCTATTTTGCAATTATTTGAGACACGGGGGAAGTAAAAAGAAAAGGATTGAATGAAAACGACAACGATGAAAAAAAAAGTCAAAAGGCCATGAATTCACTTTCAGATGTATTAAATTCATTGTACCTCAGACGAATCTCGCACTCGCAGTCAAACTAAAAAAAAAGGTAAACAATAAACAAGTATATATTTTTTTTTAATTTTACTTCTTGTACTGCTATTATAATTATTATTACAAATGAAAAAAAGAAATGAAAAGAGTATCCAATTAAGTTTTAGTATTTAGTTTATTCATTGCATTTTCATATAAAAAGAAGTCAACATTTAAAAGAAAAAATTGCAACTAAAAAAAACACTGAAAGAAAATACTATATCAGTATACATATATATATTTAATATACACAAACTACGCTTCCGCGTTTTTCTCAAGTACATTCGGTGAAATAGTGCAGAGACTGAACGAGTGAATTGTACAGTACCTGCTACAATGATTAGCTAATTACTATTTTATTGTATTTTGCTTCACATTCCAACCTCATTCTATTTCATATTCTTTTATTTTATTTTTCTACTATTGAAACAAGAAAGATCAAAAAGAAGGTGGCTCACTTCAACGTAAATACTTGTTGAAAAACAACGTACAGCAAAATACATATATAACAAAGGGGTACACGAGACCTGCTGACAAAAAGAAAAAAGAAAAAATGAGTGAACAAGAAAAAAGAAGAAATGAGTGGAAAAAAAAAAGAAGAGAAAAAAAAACAAAAACAAGAAAAAAAGACTAACAAAAAAAAAGTCAAGTATGGAAACCACGTGTTGACCTTGTACAGTGAAAGAAAGCAAATAGTGATAATGCTAATGAAAGGAACACCATCTAAAAACGACGTCTATTCAACCCTGCGCTTGAGATCTATCAGCAAAGGTACAACCCGCGAGTATGTATATTCAGTTGGTATGGTTATTTTTAATTATTATTTCAGTGCACTCGGTTTTCTATACTGTATATGCTGTATTAAAGGCATACCTCTGTTGGTGATCACAAGCGAATTGCATTCAGTGTATTTGTGCAGCCTCTCGTGCTGCCCATGTATCCTGCCTCGTCGCTGATGCACTCCCGCAGTTGCCATTGATCCTATTCACGTTATTTCTTTTATTTTGTTTTCCGTTTTGAGCGTTTTGCTCCCGATCCGCCTACATGCGTGGATACGCTATTCGCTGAGGAACAGCTTCCCGGTGCTCTTGAGCTGCGCGAGCACCTCCTCCTGCCGCAAGCGGCGCTTCGTCAGCGTGTCGTCGCTGTACGTGTAGTCCCAGCGGCGGTGCGACGGGTTCCACAGCATCATGGACGACAGCTTGGCGAGCACCGTGTGGTACGGGTCGGGCGACAGCGACAGGATCGCGTTCGCGCCCCAGTACTCCTTGCGGACCGCGACGACGATCTGGCGCCACTGCGCCCGGTGCGCGCGGCGCTCGGGGTCGGCGAAGTAGGCGGCGGCGAGCAGCTGGCGCAGCATGACGTGGTGGTCCTGGCGCGACACGGTCGCCGCCTTGCTCTCGCGCAGGATGAACTGGTTCAGCTGGAACTGGCGCACCGACCGGATGCGGTGGCGGTCCTGGGCCAGGTTCACGCGGCTCGGGCCGTGCACGAGCCGCTCGCGCCGCATGCGGCGCATCTGCTCCTCGAAGGAGCACACCTGCTCGACGACCTCCTCCCCGTCCTCCTCCTCCTCGAAGTCGGCGTCGTCCGGCTCCGCGAAGACGCCGCGCACCTTGTAGACGGAGGGCGCCACCGTGCTCTCGGCGCCCACCGAGCTGTAGGAGTCGCTGTCACAGCTAGACGGGGAGCTGACCTCCTCTGCAGTGACCTCGTCGCGGCACTCAGACACAAAGAGCGTTTGAGACATGTGTGAATTTTACTTTGTTTAATATGAGTATGTATATACACGTATATACAAAAAAACTCAAAAGAGGAAATAATATGTTTTATTACAAAAAAAAAGAAAAAATCAGTATATAAATACGAGCTATATGTATATACTAGAAAAAAAAAAAGACTGGACGACACTAACACAAAAACAGCAATAAATACAAAACGAGGAAGAAGAAGGAGTCATAAAACACAATTATTCAACAGAAATCAATAAACAGAAGAGGATAATAAAGCAACAGAATTCTGTCACACAACAAAGTAGTGTTGCGTGTCCATCACTAGCAAGCATCACTAGCAAGAGGGGTCAGTTTATATATATATATATATATATATATATATAATATACTAGAGTTGAAAATGTTATTGTAGGTATACACACAAATATACATGTGTGTGTATGTGTATGTGTGTATGTGTACGAACTCAGCATTTTTTACGTGCATCAATGTACGTCACCACTTTTAGAATTAACAATTAAACACTACTCTGTTTTCAGTTTAAATACAACAGTATATTCCATCTTCCTGCGCCCACATCACATTTTAGATTTCTTTCGCAAAAAGAAAAAGCCCATTAAAAAGGGATGTAGGATCACACAGAGAGAGGGGAAAAAAAAAACAGCGTATACAAGGAACGGCAGCCGACACTGGAAGTGAGCTGTTGGCGGGGTACATTCCAAGTCCACTCCCTACTTCCGCTTAGACTGGCGGAGCAGCTGGCCGACCTGGGTGCGCTTCATGCTATACAGCACGTAGGGGAAGAAGGCGGGCGTCACGCCCAGGAACACGTAGGCGATGGTCTCCTTCACGTAGCTGGCATGGACGTGGCCGTACTCCTCCTCCGTCAGGACGGAGACGACGCCGCGCACGCTCATGTCGTCCGCGGCCTCGCCGCGGTAGAAGGCCTTCTCCTCGTGGATGACGTTGCTGACGGCCCGGCGCTGCGTCGCCGCGTTGCCCTGCTCCACGTTGTAGGTCACGTGCGCGACGCCGACCTTGTACCGCCCCAGGGTGGTGGGCACGACCGTGTAGCGCAGCTCGATGGCGGCGCTGGGGGCGAGCATCTCCGCCTCCTCCTTCTTCTCTGTGCCGTCCACCAGCAGCTCCTCGAGCACGACGTCGAAGGCGGGGCTCTGGCCGAGGTTGCGCACCTCCACTACCACCTCCACCTCCGCGCCGAGCACAATGTCGTCGCTGGAGGTCCGCTTGGAGACCAGCAGAAGGGGGTCCGTGCTCTCCACTTGGGCGCACGCGAAGGTGGCCACCAGCGCGAGCAGCACAACAGACAGCAAAAGCTTGCGGAACATGGTATGCAGACAAGAGAACGAAGCGAAAACAAAGTTGAGAGAAAATGGAAACTTATAGTAATGCGAAATCACTTTCACACACAAAGAGAAAGAAGAAGAAAAGTGGGATAAAATGGAAAGCAAGTGTCTACTGATAGAGAAATGTTTTCAGAGTGAAACTGTTGAGTGCAATGGAAACGACAGACATGGCAACCAGTCGAAACACCACCATCAATGTAGAACGTGCATGTTCATTTTCTGTGGAACTGTGAGAGGTGAGTATACAATTATCTGAACGCGGACAACGAAGAGCAAACAACAACAATGAGACTGAATGCACACACACACACACACACACACACACACACACACACTCTTGATCGCGTCCTTCAGGGAAAGAAGAGCTGAGAGCGAAAAAGAGAGAATAATGCTCAGCAGGCACTCAATCTCTTCGTGTGGGGTTTGTGGTGTCGAAAGCACGCGCCAGCGCGGTCATAGTTTGAGCGACTCCAGATTCTCGATCGACATATCCGCTAGCCGGATGCTGTGCTCCTTTAAGAGGCGACACACCTTCGCCTCGCCATGCAAGTTGCACAAGTGGGTGAAGGCCGTCTTGGCTGCACAGGTGACGTGGCCGATCTCCACCAAGTGCTCCAGGCAGCGGTTCACATACTCCCAGTCCTTGATCTGCACGGCGTAATCCAACAGCGGGGAGACCACGTCCACGTCGCCGAGCACGCGCGCGTGTTCGAGATGCTCGGAGAGGAGCTGCAGGCTGCACCCGTCGCGCAGGATGAAGGGGAGCGCGCGGCTGTACGGGACGGAGCTCTTCGGGCACGCCGAGATGAGGTGCAGCACGCGCTCCCAGCTGTTCTGCGTCATGAGCGGCCACAGCGTCGTCACGTCCGCGCGGGTGAGGCGCACCTGCCGCAGCAGCTCCACCGCGATGTCCCAGCGCTGCCCCGACAGCGCGACGTGCACGAGGTTGCTGCGCGTGACGGTCGCGAAGGGCACGCGGTCCACGAGCTCCTCCTCCCATTTCTCGCCGGCGTGCCGCAGCAACACCGCGCACGCCTCCGCGACGGCGATCTGCTGCGTCGGCGACGCCACGCGGGCGCCGCTGATGGCCGCGCTGATCGTCTTGCCGTCGCCTTGGTTGAGCGCGCTCCAGAACACGCCCCACTCGACCTCCTCCGGCGCCTTCCGCTGCAGAATGGCGGAGAGCCGCACCTTTTCGTTGAAGCGCTCCTTCACGTCATTGACGCCGATCCCGGTCGCGTGCATGACCGTCTTCAGCAGGTCAAACGTGTCCGCCGGTGGCGCATGGTACGGATGCCGCTGGTAGACTTTGAGCGCCCCAAGCCAGTCCCCGGCCTCCAACGCCGTGTGGAACGTTTTGGGCAGCGGGGCCGCCTTCCACACGCGATCACCTCGCCTCCCTTTGCAGAGCACGTGTGTGTGCCTCATCTGCAACGTAGAATGTGCAGAGTGTCGCAATAATTCAAGAGCGCTTTAATAGCGCATATACATATACTGTATCTAGTGGAGGAGACTAGAAAGAGGGGGAAGAAAAAACGTAAGAGTGGAATGGCAAGAGATACAACACAAGATAGAACAGATAGTTAATAAGACTAGTAGAGTGGTGACAAGAGTTCCTGAAAGTGTAGCGTTATCGCATTGTTGACATTGACTTGCATACAGGTAGAAAAAAAAATGTAAACTGACTACATTAACATACATCAGGTATAGAACAATAATAATAATATTTTGTTGCTGTCACTGTCGTCGTCGTTGCCTCTAATAATAACCATGGTATTATAAAGGGAAGAGAAACACATTATACACTGCACCGGCTCTAATAAATGAAAGAAAAAGGGAGAGAGAAAGAAAGACCACAAAGGTCATTGGGTGCGGAGTTAATGGCGTGCTTGTATCTGTGGCGCGTACCGCGCCTTCTCCTCCGCGTTCAGGGCGCGGAGAGGGGCGTAGGCGCCGAGCTTGCTCATGTGCTCCTCGAGGAGCTGCGCGCGGGCGCGGCGGATGTACTCTAGGATCTCCTCCTCCCTCAACCGATCCTTCTCGTCTACCATCTTGGCGAGGCGCTCCTCCTCCTCCTTCTGCTTTCTGCGGTCGTCCAGACGCTTTTGCACCTCGATGAGGTGCTCCTTGCGGAGCTGCTGCTGCCTTTGCTTCGTCAGCTGCTCCAGCTTGGCGTCCTCGGCCATCTGCTCCAGGATCTTCTGGCGGTAGCGCACCTCCTCCGCCTGCTCCGCCTCCTTGGCCGCCTGGCGCAGCTCCACGAGGTTCTTGTTCTCCAGCTTCATGGCTACCATCATGCGCGCGCGCGACTCCTTCTCCGCGCGGGCGAGCGCCTCTTCCTTCGCCATGCGCTCCTCCTCGTAGTACTCCTGCAGCAGCGCCTCGAGCTCCTCCTTCTTCCGCTTCTCCTCGGCGATGCGGCGGCTTTGCTCCTCCAGGATGCGCGTCTTCGCGGCGTCGCGCTCTCGACACATCTTGCTGTCCAGCTCGCGGCGGCGCGCCTGTTCGTTGAGGTAGGTGGCGATGGCGATCTCCTCCTTCGCCTCGCGGTTCGTCTCCGCCTGCTTCAGCGCGGCGCGGATGCGCATGAACTCGTCCTGGTCCTCCTGCATCTGCCGCTGCCGCTCCCGCTTGGCTAGCGCGTTCAAGAAGTCTTGCTCCTGGACACGGGCTACCACGGCGTCCACCGCAATGCGCTCCTTCTTACGCTCCTCCGTCTCGCGGAGCGCGGCCTCGCGGTGCGCGCGGATGAGCTCTAGCTGCGCAATCTGGTGCAGCCGGAAGCGCTCCACCTCCTCGGCGTGCTTCCGCTCCTCCGCCTCCTCCTCGTCCTTCTCCTTCTGCGTGAGGTAGGCACGGTACTCCTGATCCTCCCTGGCTTCCTGCTCCTTCACCGCGTTCTTGTCCGACACCTGCTCCGCACGCTCCTTCTTTACGTAGGCGTGCTTCAGCTGCTCCTGCAGCTGCCGCACCTCGGGGCGGCTGCTAGCCAGCTGAAGCATCTTCTTGTCTAGCTCCTCCTTGCGCTGCTCCTCCGCCAGCTCCTTCGCCAGCGCCTCATCGGTGGCCGCGCTCCGCAGCTGCTTGCTGCGGCGCTCCTCGAAGATATCCTCCTCCTTTTGGCGCTGGATCTCCGCCTGAATCGCTTTATAGTGATTCACGCGCCGTAGGCGCTCAGCCCTCACGTCACCGGAGTTCATCGACAATTGAGAGTTCTACAGAAAACCTTTACTTCTAAAGAGTTGAGTGGAACTGCAACACAGTTTTTTTTTTTCTACGATGAAGACACCAGAAAAGAGAGTTAAAAGGGGGAAGAAGGGAAACATAGAAGGCTCATGCGAGCGGAAGGAAACACTACATAACCACTACGCGTACTAGAAGACAAGACAACATTAATACGAGGAAAAACAAAGGGGAAAATAAAGAGATGGACGCAAATTTAAAAAAAAATGCAAACGAGAACGAAAAAAAGAATAAATATGCATATATATATATATTAAACAAATACAGTTCCAATAGGCCAATACGCGTAATTATATACAACCCTTAGCACTAACACAAGTCGGGGTTCCGGCTCCCTGGCATCACCCCGTTTCTCGACGGAACACGCCTTTCAGTGATTTGGTCAATACCACAGCATCACTTCTCTTTTTTTCCTTTTTTTTTTTTGCATTTGCCACATTATGTATTATTGTTTATTTTCCGATGTTCAAAATACCTTTTTTTTAGTTTTACTTAGTAGTTTTTTTGTTGGCTTATGCTATATGTACTTTTTTTTTTAATGCATACATATTTATCCCTGCAAGAGGACTTTCCGTGTACCCCTTCGCCATTTGCGTGAAGGTCCCATCCATTAGTACGAAGTGGTGTGGTTCGTGCGGGCATCTGCTAAAATTTCGCTCTCGCACGGCGGCGGTTGCACCTCATTTCGCTCAAACTGGGGATCAAAGTTGTCTAACGCAATGTGCTGCGGCTGGCGGTGCTCAGCCACCGCTGCAGCGAACTCCTGGCCAACGCGGCGCCCGTAATCGGAGACTGCGGGACTACGCTTCGAGTAGAGGACGATGAGGTACAAGTTGCGCGACGTGCAGTAACGGTTGTGCAGCGCCGCCACGGCAGCATCCGCGTCGTCGACCGCGGCAAAAGTGACCTCCGCGAAGTGCTGATCGCTGTCGTCAAACATCTGCACATGCCGCACCTCGCCGTACGTGGAGAAGAGACGCTCTAGGTACTGCGCATTAGCCACAGCGGACAAATTAGAAACGAAGAGGATAGCGTCAGACATGGAGAGGGTGTGCTACAAGGCCACGAAAAAAAAATGGGAGGATGGTTACTCTATTAGAGGTGAGGGGAAAAGAAAGGGATTAAAGAAAAAAAGAAAAGAGAGAGAGAGGAGGGAGGAGAGAAGGATTCATTATAATCATCATAATAACTCAACAGAAAAGGGAAATGACACAGTGTTTGTATGCAAAAAAAAAAAAAAGGAATGGAAAAATGAGAAAGAGATACAGACACACACTCAATTAATACGGTAGTTACACCTTTATGCTTGTTAGGTTGATTTTGACTCATTCACCCGTGTATATTGATGGTCATTGGATTCTCAAATAAATATAGTTTTGTTGCGCTCTCGTCGCAGTAAACCTATTCTCTCCCTCCACAGTTGTTTTTTTTAGGTTGTTTAATCCTGTTTGTTTATAGATACTTTCTTTTGTTGTTATTATGGATTTTGACTGTTTGTTTATAATTTATGCAACCGTTTTAAGCATCTTCTCGTTGCCTTGACACGACGATCACAGGGCTCTCCACGCTCTACTGGGGCGGCTTCCGGTTCAGCTTCATGTGCGCGCTCAGAAGGTGGCCAGCCGCGAGGCCGGACATGAGCGACAGCTCGCCGCAGAGGACGGCGCCGGCCACCACGCGGGCCAGCTGGCGGGAGTTGGCGCCCGGCTCCTCCTTGTTCGCGCCAGCGCAGCCCATCACCTCCAGCAGCGCGCGCTGGGCAGGCAGGCCCGTGCCGCCACCGACAGCGCCCACCTCAATGCTCGGCATCGTGACGCTGATGAGGAGGTCCGACCCGACCTTGTCCATGGACGTGATGCACGTGGCGGACTCCACCACCTGCGCCGGGTCTTGGCCCGTCGCGATGTATACCGCCGCGACCACGTTCGCCGCGTGTGCGTTGAAGCCGCCGACCGAGCCGGCCATGGCGGAGCCGACGAGGTTCTTGTCCTTGTTCAGGGACACGATGCTATCCACCGAGCACTTGAGCGTCTTCTCCACCACGTCCGCCTTGATGAGCGCCTCGGCCACGACCGTCTTGCCGCGGCCCTCGATCCAGTTGATCGCGGACGGCTTCTTGTCCGTGCAGTAGTTGCCGGACAGGGCGAGCACCCGCATGGACGGCACGTGCTGCTTCAGGACCTCCAGCGCCTTGTCGCAGCCCTTGGTGATCATGTTCATGCCCATTGCGTCGCCGGTGAAGGCGACGAAGCGCAGGAACACCTTGCGCCCCGCCACGGCGCACTTGATGCTCTTCAGCTTGCCGAAGCGCGTGGTCGACTCGAAGGCCTCCTGGAGAATGGACAGGTTCTCCTCGCAGAACTTCACGAGCGCAGCCGCCTCCTCGAGGCTATCCACCTCCACCACCGGGGCGCGCGTCATGCCCTCCTTCAGCACGGCCGTCGTGCAGCCGCCGCTGCTGTTGATGGCATTCGCGCCGCGGTTTGTGCTCGCGATGAGCGCGCCCTCCGTCGTGGCCATTGGCAGGCCAATCTTCTTCCCGTCGATGAGCAGCGGCCCGGCCACGCCCAGCGGGATCGGCACGTACCCCACGATGTTCTCACAGCACTGGCCCACCACACGGTCCCACTCGTAGTTCTTGAAGGGGACAGTCTCGAGGGGGTGGGTGTCGGCGGCAGAGGGGCACCACTTGGCCTTCACCACCTCCCGCCGGATCTCAATCGCGCGCTCGTAGTCCGGCGCGAGCGCCTGCTCCAGCGCGTAGAAGGCGAGCTGCTTCTCCTCGACCGCCTTGATGATCTCGGCGTTCGTCATCGCCGCCCATTTACTCTTAGAAGAAGCTAGAGCCATAGCACACATGCGCATTGAAGGCTAATGGAGAACAAGAACACACGAAAAGGGAAAAGTAATGACAAAAACGTATTTAGAACTGCAATGTATACGTTAGTGAGAAGAATTGGTGGAAGAAGAGAAATGAGATGGGAGTTCACACAAGCATAAACGACAACAGCACACAGCGTAGACATTGAAACTAGGAAAGCGATGCGCATTGATAATAAAGTATAAATATAGTGTTTTTTTTTTTTGCTTTATATAGAATAAATAAGAAATCAGAGATAAAAAAGAGAGCTCCATTTTTGTCACTTACTTGCCACCACGGAAGGGCACCTTGGCGTTGTAGCGAGTCTTGCGGTCCTGCACGGGGCGGGCGCGGACCGTGCGGCTGTGGATCGCGCAGGCGATGCAGTAGCGCTGCTTCATGTACAGCTTCGGCATGGGGAAGCCGGCGCCGTAGATGGCGGAGGCCTCAGCCACATCGCGGCCGGAAGCGGCATCCAGCATGCGGCGCACGACGAAGCGGCCGACGGCCTTATCCTTCGGCGTGAGGCGACCGCAGTTGAAGCAGTGCACGGGCTTGACGCGACCGCGGCTGCCCGGGGGCTTCGCGCGACCGTGATTGCGACGCTTGGTGGTCATTTTACTCTCTTTCTTTGAAGAAGGGGTGAAATGAAAAATGAAATGTGTGTATGAAAGAGTTAGAGAGAGAGAGAGAGAGAGAGAGACACAGAGAGAGAAGGGTGGTGGAAAGGTAAAAGAAAAATAGTGTAGCAAATGATCTTTCAAACAGCGCAGCATAAGTGCAGAGAATGTGAACGGCGAACACAGTTGTTCTTTTTTTTTTTTTGAGTGTTCACGCAGCACGAAACGAAAAGAAAAATGCAAATATACGCAGCAACGTAAAAATTTGTTCATAATAATACATGGAGAACACACGGTTAAGTTGGGTTTTCCCCTTGTCATCTTTCAAGCGCGCCAGCGCTGCCGCTCTCCTCACTCACTCGGACGTTGGCGACGAACAGATCTCTCCCCATGTTTGCCGCGGCGAGCGGCTTATCCATAAAGAAGAGAGGTCGCAGGGGCGGGCATGCGTGCGGCTGGTTATACGCCGTTGTGCGGACCCAGTTCACCACGGCCGCGTAGTCCTCCTGCAGCACACGTTGCTGCTCCGCCGCGTCGCGCTGCAACACGGAGCGATCGAACGATGTGCGATTGTTCAGATTGTCTAGGAGCACAAAGAGCGCTCTCTGGCTGATCGGCACTGTCGTCGACCGGAGGGCCTCCTCCAGGTCCGTGTAGGCCTCGCGCTCCGCCGCCTCTGTGGTCAGTCGGAGGGAGTGCGCCTCCTCCGCGAGCTGCGCGTTTTCCTTCTGCATCTGCTCCACCGTCTGACGGAGCGCCTTCATCTGGGCCAGCAGTTGGCGCTCATCCTGCGCCCGCTCCTCCACCGCGGCGCGCAGGCGCATCCGCATCGCGTCCTCTTCGGCGCGCAGGCGCTGGACAGTGATGGTCAGCTGCTGTGCCTTGAGATCACCCTCCATGAACGCCTCTGCCTCGCCGTCCTGTCTTCCCTGGGAGCGCCCGCGCTCGTAGGCCTCGGCCGCAGCCCTTTCCTTTGCCGCTTGGAAGCGTTCGTCCCGCGCCGCCAGATCCGCCACAAGCTGCTGCCGCACGTCGCGCAGCTCCATCACAGACTGCTTTCTTTCGTCATCCACCACCTGCGCAAAGTGCAGACGGTCGCTCTCCAACTTTCGCTTTTTCGTCTCGAGCTGGCGGTCCTTCACCTCCTTCTCCGCGTGTAACTCCTTTATGTTCTCCTCCAGGGAAGCGACTTTTGCTGCGAGGGTGTCGCGTGTGGCCGTCTCGGTCATGTATTTCTCCTGCGTAGCGGCCAGCTTGACCTCGCTCGCACTGAGCTCCGTCACGGCGACGTGCAGCTGGCTCTTTTCCTGCTGCAGCTCGTCTTCCGTTTTCTCAGTCAAGCTCTTCACTGTCGCCAAGAGCCGCGAGTTGTCTTCCACTTCGCTTTGGAGCCGCAGGAGGCGCTCTTGTGTATTGCTGACCTTCCGATCCAGCTCCACCTTTTCCTCGTTGCGATCGTTCAGCACCGCGTTCGCCTCGTCCGTCAGCGTTTTCTTTGTCGTGGTGAACTTGAGCAGCCGCGCCCGAAGTTCATCGTTCTTCTCCTTCAAAATGTGAACCGCCGTTCTCTTCTTCTCCAGCTGTTCTCGGTCTTCATCTGTGCCAGCAATCAGCTTATCGACAGAGAACTCGATCTGAGCCGCTGCTAGACTACGCGGGCGTCTGCTCTTTTCGTGCTTTTTGACCTCGGTGTCAAAATAGTCCAGTTGCCGCCGCGTTTCCCGCAGCTGCTCCGACAAGGTGAATACTTGGTCACGGAGTCGGTCGACTAAGAGGAACTGCTCTCTGCTGAACCCACTAGGAGCGGTGTAAACAGTTTGGGGCCATTCGTGCTCCACGGCGGGGCGCGCCCCAGTAGCTGGAAGAGCGGGCTTCGACCCCATCACAGCGAGCACCCCGTCCTTCTCTGTCGTGGTGTCTCCTTCGCACTTGGTGCCGACCTGAATGAAGAAGCACTTTGTGATTGAAGGGCCCTCGCCTTGTTGGCACCCCACCGGGATCACAGCGAAAAAACTGTTCCCTGTCTGCGTCCCCACCAGCAACCCCTCAAAACCCTTCATCGAGCTTGTGACACTGACATGGTTTGGGGGAACGGTGACGACACGAGGTGCTGCACCGCTGGCTTCCAGCAAGCTCCCCAGCTTGGGGACTTTCTTTTTGCTGTCAGTGTCGCATTGCACTACCCACGACTTGAAGACCACTTCGATACGGTTGCCTGCAAGAGCTTTCTGACCCTCCTTGTTTCGTGACACGCTGCAGAACACAATGCTCTCTTTCGGCTGGCCAGAAGCGCCGTACATGGCGACTGCAACATGTCCGCAAAACTCTATTGCATCGACTTGGGAAGCAAATTGCATTGACCACAATCTTTTTTCGTCGTCTCTAAAGGAGACATAGTCTCCCTGAAGCGCGACACACGCCCCAGTGTCATTGTTCGACGTTATCGTGGCTGTGCACACGTATGAGTTGCTTTTGTTGTAACACCCTAGTTTGTACAGGGGAGATCCGTCCGCAGTTCCGACAATGGTGCAATGTACATCCTCTAAATTATCGTAGTGAGCGGTGCCTTCATTATACAGATAGAGGCTAACGGGCACTACGCAGGCGTACTGAGCGCTCATGAGTGACTACCTTTTTCTTGTTGATGAATAGTGGAACGAGAAAGGAAGGAGAGCAAGCCAGAAATAGATTATTATTCTCGGAGAGGAAAAACAGCAGGTTTACAAGTCCGTAAAACAAACAAACAAAAAAATAATGTTACATGATCGAAGCTAAAAATTGATGTAATTATGATTTACGGATGCGTCTTTATTTCCTATTAGGAACAAAAAAAAATGTAAGAATTTCATTTCAAAAGAAAATGACAGAAATAGTTGTCAGTCGAACTACTTGTACTTTTATTATTATTATTATTATTGTGAGCCTATGTAACAACAAAACCAAATCAAACTAACAAAAAAGAACGCCTAATACAAGAAGGAAAACAAGAACTAAAAGAGTGCGGTTTCTATTATAGTGTGAGCCATTCCTCCTCATTCACTGTTTTTTGAATATCACAGTAGTCGACATCCTGTGCATCCAATTCCTTCGAATACAATTTGAGCCAAGGTATGAACTCTTGTTTTTCGGAACCACCTATGCCGAAAACGGCCTCCACCACTCTTTCCAATGAACTCTTATCCATGTACGAGGGTGGAAGAAGCACATTTCTAATGCGCACGGAGTCATAAGGAATTCCAAGAATAAAGCTTGCACGTCGTGCGATGCCTTCCAACTGCTTCGCATGTGGCACCTGTCGACTACGCAGCCAATGATTCTCAGAAGCAATTGTTAACAAGAACATGTCGGTATCTTGCACATAAAGGAAATCAGGCAGTCCGTATACAGAGTCGTCTGACACAATTTGAGCCTTGCTATTGTTAAAGTCGAAGAATATTTCTTTCGAGGCGGGGTTGTAGAAAGACACACGCCCGTCTGGTGTGTGCTCTACAATCTTATTCTTTTTCGCCAGAAGGTCGACGGCAAACTTCTTGAAAGACTCGCGATAGCCACTCTCCGCATTGAATCCTAAAAAGTCGTAAATGATATCAATTTGAGGAAACTTACCTACTATCTCTGACAAGAGTAGTTTAAAGCTGTTTTCTTCTTCCATAGTAATTTTTTTGGTTACTGGATCTTCCACTATCATATTACCAAACGCATCCTCGAACGTGCCCATCATACCCATGCCGTAGATACAGCACAGACGTTCGAGTAAACGGTGCTCTTTCGCGCCGTACACTTCCAACCGCAGAAAGGCATCGCGGAGGGTCTTCGCTTTATTAATGTCGCCTTTCCATCGAAGCTTCGAGGCCTCCTCTTGCAACCACTGTCTGTTTTTCTGCCGTATTTCTTCCGCGGGCACACCTGTAATGGATTGCACCGTGGCGAGATCTCCGTGCACCAGAGCGGATTGCTTTGTCTGATCGATACACAAGCTCTTCAGGATATCCAGCTTCAACAAGTAATTCTCGCGTTCTCTTGGAGCTAATAAAGGAGGAACACGGAATTCCCATTTGTTTAATTTCCATCGTCCAATACGATCCTCTGTTTGTTCCAGTAGTGTCAGAATATCTTTATCTTTATTGTTATTGTCCGTGCTCCCCGAGTATCGATTCACCATTTCAGTGTGACCTAAAGGTACATCACCATACGTGGCTATACCACGAAGTGCAGAGTACTTTAATACACCCAGTCGTTTAACAAATCGCATTCTCAATTAGTAAATGAAGGAACAAGACAATTTCCACTGAGAAAAAGAGATGATAAAATTACTAGTGAAGCTTTGTTAAACGTATTTGATCAGTACTCCTATCAACGATAACACTAATACAGTAAAAAAAAAAAACACTACAATTTCTAATTGAAAAAGGAACAAGAAAAAAAGAGAGAGAAATACTCCAAGTGCACTAAAATATCTCCTCTTATTCCTCCAGAGACAGTTATACTCTTCAATTAAAATGAAAGCACTGATTCGAGAAGGAGTGAAAAAAAAAATAGAAATACAACAGAAAGAAAAAAAAGAGTAGAAGGAGAAAGATGCAAATAATTATTTTTAGAATAAGAGGCAATAATGATAATAATAAAAAAGTATTTTGTTTTTCAAAGGCCATTGAGTGAGTGAGCATTTGCGACAAACACAATTTTTAGTTTCACCTAAGTCACAGAATACAGTATACAAACTGCTAATTCGAATGCAGAAAAAAAAAAGAAAGAGAGAAAAGAATGCTATGCCTACAAAAGCAAAAAAAAAAGAAGGTAAATTCTAACAGAGTGTTAAATTGAGAAAAACAAGAATAAGAGAATAAATTACATTATTTATTCAAAAATACGGATTTTTCTTTTTTTTTTTTAACCTTTCTACTTACTGCACACACCCGACAAATAATAACAACAATAATAATAATAATAATAATAGTAGTGTTAAAAAAAAAATGACAACTAGTATTACTCTAGTATAGCAACTATTATTACGGTTGCTTTATCATTATATCATTTGTTTTTTTTGTTTGTTTTTTTTAATCTGTGCTTCGTGATAAAGGTTTGCTTCTTTTAGAACGATTCCTTTGAATGAATATGTCGCAACCACTCTGCATCTAGAGAGCTGCCGCCCCACTCAATATAGTAGTTATCCAACGGTGAGTGCATTGTTTGATCTAAAAAGGGCTTTTCACCATATTCGCCAAACGCGTTGGCAGCAAAAAACTTGGGCAAACCGAACGGGAAAATAAAATAGCAAGGGAAGAACCACATCAGCAAGCGGCGCAGCATCTCCCATGTGGTCTCATAACGACGTGTGTCACGATCAATCCACAGCTCCTGCCTACCCCAGCCCCAAAACATCCACAAGTTCATCTGGTACTGAGAGAATACGGAAGTGTTTGGTGCCTCACGTGCATAGTTAAATGGGAATTTGGCAGAGTTATGCATCTCAAACTCCTGATACCTATACAGTTTCAATGCCGTGCGACGCATCATTTTCTCACTGTTTTAATTTGTTTTTCTTGACTACGAATAAGAAAATCAGAACTATCCTAGTGCTACTACTAGTATCAAAAAAGTAGAAGAAAACAGCTAAGCGAGCAGTAAACTATCTTTAGGCTTCGCAAATCAGCTGCTACACTTTTTAGGGTATTTCTTCTAAAAAAAAGGAACAGTAAAAAAAAAAAATAAGAATATGAAGGAGACGAAGAAGATAATAAACAACGGAGTCCATTAAAAAAAAAGTATTTCTTCTCATAAGCGATTTCCTTTTAAAGCTCACATAACTGTACAATGGTAGGAAGAAAGAGTCCACTGTTGATATTTCATACGCTGTTAAAACCGCTTCTGGAGCTTGCATTAATCACCCGAAATCATTCACCAAACATGAATAAGCTCATCGATCCTCGTCGTCGGCATCAAAAATACCCTCTCCCAACTTCCACCAAGCTAAGGTGTAAAACATGTGCAGATCGTGATGTTTATCGGCTTCATTTAAATCACTCCAATTGTCCCCCACAACAGGCCAGTGATACATTGAACGGTAAGTAGAAAAATACCATGGTATATTTTTGTCTAGCTTCCGCACAAAACCTGGCTCTTTCATACCATGAGGAAACTCACCCCGTGTTGTTAATTCGAGATTCGCATATTTCATGCGACTGAAAACAGTGCGTCGCAGCATAATGATGTATTTTCCTACGACTAAGGACACCTACAAAAATGGTGGAAGAAAGACTGAAGGTCACCACAACTTTATAAAAAAGGAAAAATTAAATAAATAAACAAAACAAGACGCAAGAGGAATTCAGAGGAAAGAGAAAGAAGGATTAAATGAGAATACGTGTTACCAATCTCTGAGCACCATAAATAACAATTAGAATAACCGTTTTCCCTTAGATACACAGAACCGGTTTGTTTTATGTACTAGTTGATTGAAATAATGAGACATTCCCACATCTTTTTCAAATCATCTGAAACAGCAATTTATACACAGTATTCAATAAAAGATGGCGAACACAGATTTGAAAGAAAACACCTCCATTCATCACGGTTCGGGTGGGGCGGCCGGCGACGCCCTGGGCCCTGATCGCCGGGCCCCCCCGTTGGCGCGCGGGGCCAGCCCCCCTTTTCCGTAATTACCTAGGCGTCCCCACGGGGCGCCGGGCCGAGGCGCCGGGCGCGGGGGCCCGCGTTGTTCAACGCCTTCGGAGCCCGCGATGCCCGCTTTGCCGCTGGCGGGGCGCGCACCGCCTTTTCCCGCTCCCCCCCTTCCCGGGTCGGCGAAAGGGGCCCCGCGGCGGCCCCCGGGCCCGCGGCGACAACCGCCGCGAAGCCGGGGGCGGCCGCCCCGAGGATCGCGCCCGCTCCTCGAGAACCACCGAGGGGCGTGGCCTCGCGTTAATAACGGGGGGGGGGGGCGCCCCCTCGTTACATCGTCCTCGTGGCTCGTGAATATGACGTGGGCCTTCATTGGGTTTATTTCCATTTTTTCTCCGTCGCCTGTGCGCGTGATATCGCCTCGTTATCACGTGGGTTCTTGTTGCATTTTTTAGAGTACAAAGTTATTGTGGGAATGAAAATAAATGTTCATATTTTATATACAAATGCAATGTTATCAATTGTGATAAGGATAACTGTAATACTATGAGAAGTAAAAAGAGGTGAATTAATACTTGTTATCTCAGTTAATGATCGGATTATTATTATTTTGGAAATTTTTTCTACATGCTATTACTGTTATGTTTTTTTTTTTTTTTAATAGCATCATTGACGCATTGTTGTGAATTTATTACTTTTAGTGTTATCATTTACTGTTTGGAGCTATACTCAATCGAAAAAAAAAATAGAAACGATGAAAGTTGTGATACCAGTACTTGTACTACCACTGCCAATAATAACTATTACTGATATTAATTCATTAATAGCAGCCAAGAACGCAAAGAAGAAATATATTGCAGCAATTAATAATAATAGTAATAATAATAATAATAATAATAATAATAATAAAGATAATAGGTTACCGATCACTCACTGCAGCGACACTGTAGCATTATTCACTTTTTACCTCATAATAATAATATTAATAATAATAATAATAATATAAGAATGATTGTAATAATAATAATAATTAAAATAATAATAACAATAACAATAATAACTCTAATAATTCTTATTGATTGCTTTCAAGTCAACGGCGGAGAAAGTAAGTGTGCGTATTTGAAAGATGAACAAAAATTGAAAAATAAAATGATGAGATTCTTCTTCTCGAGGAATTATTTTCTTTCAAGAGAAGCGAAAGCATTTTTTCTTGTTTTCTATTATTTTCTTTTTTGATTTTGGTGGAATTGGTTTTTCTTTTCTTTTTTTTTTTACTGGATTTATTAATCCTTTTTGTTGCTGTTGTTGTTGTTCTTAAAAAACGCTGTAGTTTCTTTTTTCTTACATTTAGCTACCATTACTAAAAATGAAAGTATAATTTACGATAGCAATAGTTATTCTTCTGAAGCAATAACAGGAGTAAGTACTTGTTTTTTTAGAGTTTTTTTTTTTTGGTACATCATTCTTGTGGTGCTCTATAAATATTTCGACGACTACTGGCAAAATTAATGAATTGTGCTTATAGTCTCACTGCTTTGAATAAGAGCAAGTACCCTAAAATACGCTCGTAGAAACAAATTGTAGTGTGCGACTAATAATACATGTGTATTTTCAATATTGAAAAATCTACAAGCATTTTTTAAAATGAGTGTGTTGACATTGAGTTAGGAGGAATACTCGTATGAAAATACTAATGGTAAACTGCATAATAAATAGTCGAACTTTTGGTACTACATTTTATTTGCGGTGACACATGTCATACTAAATATATATATATTATCGGGGCGTCATCGCAGAGAGTGACACTCAAACTCAATTTTACATCTATTGACATATTTGCAGCAACGAGAGCAACAACAACAATAGCAACACCAACATAATAGTGCTAATAACACTCTCACACTATTAAAATAATAATAACGAATAATGAGTATGTTGAACAATTTGTAACTATGAGCACAGGTTGCGTTGTAGAATACATTACTTGGCGCGCAACAGTGGTTTTTTTTTTCCAGTGGAGATAATACTCCAATACCTGTACAATACATTTCTTGTATGGTTGGTTCCATTTGTGAAAGGTTGCATTGATTGTTATTTCAACAAGTACAAATGCAAATAATAATAATAATAACAACAACAAATGTATAATATTATTAATAATTATGCCGTTGATATCAATAATAACACAAACATTTGAACACTTGCGATAAGTAACTTCATCGACATTTTTTTTTTCTGTACACATGTATTAATATATATATATATAATGACAACAGTTGTTACTAGTATTTATAAGTACCATAACGGAGGTCTTACAGCACTGGCACAAACAGGTACAAATATATTTTTTATTTTTATGTACATATTAATTGTGAATAATAGTGATGACACTGTAAATAATTAATAATACTGAGAAGAATAATGATAAAAATCTGTTGTTCTTTTTTTTTTTTTCGAAAATCAAAGAAAACAATATAATATGTACGCTGTACAATCGAATGAAGTGTTGCAGAAAAAAAAAGAAACGCTCAGCTTGTATAGATATATATTGAATACAATATGTGAAAAAAAAGGTAAGAATGATCTTGTAGTATTTACTCTTTTAAAGACCAACCAAAAAAGATTTGAGCCGTGTCAAGTTAGAATAATAATGATAATAATAATAATAGTATTCAAACAATAATTAAACTATATCCAATTCGCGTTACTCTTTCTTTTTTTTGTTGCTTGCGAAGAAAACACTGTTTTTTTTTTTTGTATCCAGTGATTCAGTTTTTCCGTTCTGCCGTTACATTTATTTGCAATTTCTTTTAAAAATATAAATGCAGTAATGGGCAGTGAAAATTCTACGTATGAGATTATAATAATTGCTGTGTCAATATCAATTCTTCATTCTTTTTTCTTTTGATTACTATTTTGCATTTATAGTATTTATTATATGAATGTTTATGTATTTTGAGGATACATTATTTTTATTAACAATATCATTAGTTACTATGTATATTGTTGTTTATTGTAATTGTCTTTCCGAATTATTGTGTTTCCTTCTCCTTCATTTTCTCTTTGATGTTTTCTCCATTATTATTATTGTTATTTGTTATTACTCTACAGCTATTGTATGCGCATTTTTAGAAATCATAATTTCATATTAAATACTACCAACAAGGCTCTCTTTTTCAATTTTTCACTCTTCTCTAAAAAAAGAATGGCAGCTCCCGAGGAAAAGGACAAGTTGCAGCTCACCGACGCCGAGCAGGGCAAGGTAGTGACACGCTTTCCCCCAGAGGCGAGTGGTTTTCTGCACATTGGCCACGCGAAGGCTGCACTCATCAACCGCATGCTCGCCGACAAGTATGAGGGCAAGATGCTGTTTCGCTTTGATGACACGAACCCGGCGAAGGAAAAGGAGCATTTTGAAAAGGCCATTGAGGATGATTTGACGACACTCGGTGTTTCGTACGATTCCGGCCCGACCTTCTCGTCAGACTACTTCAGGCTCATGAAGGACAAGGCGGAGGAGCTTATCCAGCGAGGCTTGGCTTACTGCGACAAGACGCCGCGGGAGGAGATGCAAAAGTGCCGCTTTGATGGTATCCCGACGCAGTACCGCGACAACTCTGTCGAAGAGAACGTGCGCTTGTGGAAAGAAATGCAGGAGGGCAGCGAGGAGGGCCAGATCACGTGCCTGCGCGCGAAGATCTCCATCGATGACCCGAACAAGGCGATGCGCGACCCTGTCATGTACCGTGTCAACTTCACGCCGCACGCCCGCCACGGCACGGAGGAGAAGGTGTATCCTACCTACGACTTTTGCTGCCCCATCATCGACTCCGTGGAGGGTGTGACCCACGCGCTGCGTACCAACGAGTACCACGACCGTAATGATCAGTACTACTGGTTCTGCGACGCGCTGAAGATCCGCAAGCCTCTCATCGAGGACTTTTCGCGCCTCAATATGGAGTACAGCGTCATGTCCAAGCGGAAGTTGACGAAGCTCGTAGACACCCATGTCGTGAACGGTTGGGATGATCCCCGCTTCCCCACCGTGCGTTCACTCGTGCGCCGCGGTATGAAAGTGGAGGCGCTTCGTCAGTTTGTCGCTGACCAGGGCATGTCCAAGACGGTGAACTTTATGGAGTGGTCCAAGATTTGGTTCTACAACACGCAGATTCTGGACCCTTCTAGCCCTCGCTATACCGTAGTCTCCAACACCCTGAAGGTTCGCTGCACGGTCGAGGGCCAGGCGCACATGGAGGAGGGCACCAAGGCGCTCCACAAGAAGAATGCCGAGCTGGGCGAGAAGACCTACTACAAATCGGACGTTGTTTTTCTCGACGCAGAGGACGTGGCGCTCATCAAGGATGGCGACGAGGTCACACTGATGGATTGGTGCAACGCGTACGTGCGCGACATCAAGAAGGGCGACAACGGTCTCCCCACGGAGGCCACCATTGTGCTGAACCCGGAGGGTGACGTGAAGAAGACCAAGTACAAACTGACTTGGGTGCCTGAGAACCCCAAGTCGGTCGTCTTCACGCTCCGCGAGTACGACCATATTCTCACCAAGAAGAAGCCGGAGCCGGAGGAAAGCATCGATGACATCATCGCGCCCGTGTCGATTTACACGCAGGAGGTGATTGGCGAGGAGGCACTGCAGGTCCTTAAGAAGGGCGACATTGTGCAGCTGGAGCGTCGCGGGTACTACATCGTCGACAATGATGAGGGAGAGAAGAAGGAGCTCATCTACATCCCGGACGGCCGCGATAAGATCAACCACCTTTCCGCCAAGGCCCAGTATCTCAAGACGCTGCCGCAGAAGGCGTCGGCGGCCGACGAGCTCGCGGCCAAGCGGGCTGCAAAGGCGGCCAAGAAGGCAGCGCAGAAGGCAGCAACCGCGAAGTGAGCCATTTCTTCTTCTGGCCGTTGTCCCACTACGGATTGCACACATCCACAAGTATTCGTCCGTCTCAAAAGGGATGGTAGACAAAAGAAAAAAAAAGGGCAAAGTAAAAATACGTATACCTCAAAACGATAAGAATGATACCGTCTTTTTCATCCATTATCTATTCATGTTTACTTTTCCGAGACCTCTCGCTTTGTCCTTTCAATCAACTACTTCTCTTGTGTGCGCATGTGCTACACCAGTGAAGCAAAGTGCATTGGTGATATGCTTCACTTTCTCTCTCTCTCTCCCCCTTTCATCACATGGTGCCGTACTAGCAATGCAAAAGAAGAAGAACCTTAGCTTTGGGGACCTGGGCCTGTCGACGCCGCTCCCGTCCGTCCTTGCCAAGACGAAAAAGGAGCGAAAGCAAGAAAAGGCAATGGAGAAGAGGGACAAGAAGGGACGCACCAAGGAGGCAATGGACCTAGTAGCGGCCTCGCGCCAGGCGACCGAGCAGCATAAGCAGTTCGTCATTGACCAGCAAGAAGAGGAGCGAATCGAGAAGGAGAAGCGGAAGCGCGAAATGAAGATTGAGCACCTGCGCGCGCAGAACGAGCGAGCGGAGGATAAGAAGCAATTGGACAAAACGCTCCTGGCCGCTCAGCAGAAGTACGTGGCGGCCGTTGAGGAAAAGCAACAGGAGGCGGACGAGAAGGAGAAGCTGCTGCGCGCTCAAATCCAACTGGAGACCGAGCGTGTCGCGCGCACAGCGCCTCGCAGCGTGCACATCCCCATCATGCGGACGGAGCTTGTGCAGCAGCAGCGAGAGGGTCTTCCCGTTCTGCGCGAAGAGCAGCCGATCGTCGAGGCCATCAATGACGCCTCGCGGTCGTGCGTGCTGCTGTGCGGCGAGACGGGCAGCGGCAAGACGACGCAGATCCCGCAGTTTCTGTGGGAGGCCGGGTACGGCCACGCGGCGGGCGCGCCGTTCGGCCGCGAGGGCGCCATCTTGGTCACGGAGCCGCGCCGTGTGGCCGCTGTTTCCATGGCGCGTCGGGTGGCGGAGGAGCTGAGCGTCTCGTTCGGCGGTGAGGTGGGCTATCACGTGCGTTACGATAACAACATCAGTGACGCCTGCAAGCTTAAATTTGCCACGGAGGGTATTGTTCTGAAGGAGATCCAGTCGGACTTCCTGTTGAAGAAGTACAGCGTGATTATTGTGGATGAGGCCCACGAGCGCAGCGTATCGTGTGACATCTTGATTGGCTTACTGTCTCGCATTGTTCCTCTTCGCAACGAGCTGCACCAGGAGGAGCTCCGCCGCTGCCACGGGGTCGTGGAGCAGACCAAGGTGAAGCCGCTGAAGCTAGTGATCATGTCGGCCACCATGCGCGTCATGGACTTCCGCGACAACAAGAAGCTGTTTCCCATTACCCCACAGCTCATCAACGTCGAGGCACGGCGATTCACCGTTTCCAACCACTTTGCTCGGAAAACTGTGCTCAAGGAATACGTGGACGAGGCGTTTGCAAAAGTGTGCCAGGTACACAAAAAACTCCCCCCGGGCGGTATCCTGGTGTTTCTGTGCACGCAGCACGAAATCGAGGATCTCTGCTCTCGACTGCGGTCCCACTACGCAAAGACCAAAATTGAGTACTACGAAAACTCGTACTCCAAACACGCCCTCCTGACAGGCAAGTCACCGGAGGAAGGCACGACGGCATCGGACGATGAGGAAAAGAAGAAGGTCGATGGCGCGGAGGAGGAGCAAAAGGATGAATTCGGTCTGAAAACGATGGACTACGCCCTGGAGGACGACAACGACGAGCGCGCCGCCGGGGGCGCCAAGCGCGCCCGCGAGGCGTCGGACGCCGACTCGGAGGCAGGCAGTCAGACGGCACCCAACGAAGAGGAGATGAACGGCGAGTACAACACCCTACACGTGCTGCCCTTGTACGCGCTGCTGGATTTTGAGAAGCAGCAGGAGGTGTTTAAGCCGCCTCCGCCCGGTAAGCGCCTCTGCGTGATCGCGACGAACGTCGCGGAGACATCCATCACGATTCCCAACATCAAGTACGTGGTGGACTCTGGCCGCGTGAAATCCAAGGTACTCGACACGGAAACGCAGGCCAGCTGCTTCCGCATCGAGTGGACGAGTCAGGCCTCGGCGGAGCAGCGCAGCGGGCGCGCTGGTCGCGTCGGGCCGGGGCACTGCTATCGGCTGTATAGCACAGCGGTGTACTCCAACTGGATGAGCCAGCACACGGTGCCGGAGGTGCTGCGGACGCCACTCGACTCGGTGGTGCTTCTGATGAAGCACATTGGCATTGAGCATGTGGGCGGGTTCCCCTTTCCCTCTGCGCCGCGGGAGGAGGAGCTGAAGCGCGCCCTGGATCACCTCAGCATTGTTGGAGCCCTCAACGTGAAGGAGCAGCTCAAGATCACGGCGCTCGGCCGCCGGCTGGTGGCCTATCCAGTACCACCCAAGTTCGCCAGAGCCGTGGCAGCCGCACTGGACCGCAGGTGCCCTGCGGCCCTGGTCGATATGGTCGTTGCCATCGTGTCCGTGGCATCCACCACTACCACTGCCTTCACGGGCGAGGGCAACCGTGTCAAGGCGGCGAAGCCCCAGGATAACGAGGTGGACCCACGTCGCGAGCGCGTGCGTTCACTTCTGTGCCCCGGCAGCGACCTCATCACCTATCTCCGCGCCTTTCAGACCTTCGTGCAGCAGCCCCGCACCGCCGCTCGCGACTACTGCTTAGTGCAGAAGAGCATGCAGGAGGCGCGCATGCTCTACCACCAGGTGTGCCGCCTCGCCCGCCAGCAGCAGGGCGAGGCGGTGGCGGAGGAGCAGGTTGTGGATGAGCAGGATAGCCTCGAGACAACCGCCTCCCCCGCCACCATGAAGCACAACGAGGAGGTGTTCATGGATGACTGCAAGACTCTGACACGGAGCGCCGAACTGCAGCTCCGACAGCTGTTCATCCCAGGGTTGCTGGACCAGGTGGCGCGCCGTGCCACCGTGCACGAGTGCCGCTCGCTGGGCGTGGAGTACCATGACAAGAAGACCAGCCGGACCCCGTACTATCTCACGCACGCGCGCTCCATCGCCTTCATCCATCCCACCAGTTCTATTGCACGTACTCACCCGCCACCAGAGTATGTTACGTATGCCTTTCTTCAACGCATCACTCGGAGTGAAACGCGAGAGGCGCAGACAAGTATGCTAGGCCTGACCATTGTCACGAAAGAGTGGCTCAATGCTGCTGGGTTTGCCGAGGAGTAGGCCATGGGGTGCAAAGATACACAATAAGAAAATGTCCTATTCATAAAAAGGTGAATCATTTCGTTATTAAGCGACGGTGTTTCAATTGATATAAATAACTAATATGTCCCGATTAATTGGCTCTTTTTAAATTATTATTCTTTTCCTTTCCCAGCTTTCATTCCAGACAGCTTCATTGCTGTGAACTGTAACATAAAACAAACAACTGAATACCCCCCCCCCCCGTCCTCCAACTATTGTATATGTGCTCCACGGCGAGGGTTGTGTCTCTCAATACTATATAATCATACTGTTTCGTAATTGCTCTCTCTCTCTCTCTCTCTCTCTCTCTCTCTCTTTCTCTTATTGTTTGTCACTCTTCAGGTTTGTTCACCTTATTGCTACCACAATTGTTCTGCTTCGTCTTGGCGCGTTGTAGATGACCACCACCAATTTAGGTGTAATCGGCGGTCCCCAGGGCCCTAAAGAACTGCTGGATGCCGTTCGAGATGCGGTTGTAGAGGGCAACTTGGATACACTTGAGCGTCTTTCAAAGGACTTTTTAGCCATCAATGACAATGTCTCCAAATGCGTGGACGAGAGCGGTAACACCATTGCCCACCTGGCGTTAGGAAAGAACACCACCACGTTGCAGTTTGTGGTGGACGAGCTGCACGTCGATATTAACGCCCCGAACCTGCAAGGCCGCACGCCTCTGCACGAGGCCGTCACACACAACTACGTGGAGTGCTGCCAGTTGCTCCTCGACCATGGCGGCGACGATACGCTGCAGTCGGCGACGCTCTCCACGCCCTTTCACACCGCCGCTGCGTGCGGAAGCGTGGACTGCATGGAAGTGCTGCTGCGGCACAGCGAGGAGCCCGCCGCGAAGGTGAACGAGCTAGACAAGAACCACAGCTCAGCCCTCCACAAGTGCGCGTTTGATGGCGACGTGCGCGTGAGTAGGTGGCTGGTGGAGCACGGCGCGACGGTGGACACCGTGGACAAGCAGAGTCTCACTCCCCTCCTCGTGGCGGTGAAGATGGGCCAGAAGAACGTGGTGGAGTACCTCCTCAGTCAAGGCGCCAACAGCAACCAGGTGGACGACCACGGCAATTGCGGTGCGCACTTCTGCGCCATGCGGTGCGACACGACCATCCTGAACTTGCTGCTGAAGGCAGGGGCGACGGTGAAGGTGCAGAACAGCGATTTCAACAATCCGCTTCACCTGGCGGCTATCCACCAGCGGCCAGACTCCAAGGAGTGGGAGGAGCTGGTGGCCGACCTGCTGACCGCGGGCTGCGACCCCGACCAGGAGAACGCCTCGCGGAAAAAGCCGGCGGACTACCTAAACAGAGGACTGAAAAGCCTCTTCTCGAGAGAGGAAGTCCAGCGGCGTCGCGCGATCGAGGAGGAGAGCCAGAGGCAGCTAGAGAAGAACATCAGGGACGCGGAGGCCCTACGTGCGTCCTGGGCGGCAAAGATCACCTGCGAGATGGAGGACGCCAAGAGGAGGGACATAGAGGAGGGCGAGCTGCTCTCCTGGGAGGCGGAGGACAGACGCCGCGCCGACGAGGACGCCCGCACCAAGATGGAGGCCGTGCTGGAGATGGTTCGCGTGAAGGAGGAGGAGGTCGAGAAGCTGAAGGTCTTAGTCGAGAAGGCGGAGAGCAAAGCGGCGAAGTGAGGGGGCCGCCGTAGATGTAAATAGGTGTAAACTGTAATGGTGCTTGATGGGTTTCGTGCTACTGTACATGTAAAATATCAGCCTGTGTGTGTATCAGAGTTTTTTTTTCTCCTGACGCGCATTTGTATGCTCTAGGCTGTTAGAGTTTCCCAGAGGTTCCACGCCATCCTCCTTCTTTTCCCTTTCCTCTCCTTACATTATCTCCGTCTTTTCCGTGATCTGCTACATATGAGGAGATCACACTTTCTCTTGCCTGTGTCCACGTTTTCTCTTCTCTCTTTCTTTCTCTCTCTCTCCTTATCATCCTTATTATTCGTGTTCTGTTTAACATGGAAAGCTTCATGTCTTAAAGAAGCGTACATTGCATTTAATTGCATACTCAGAGTTTACACTACTATATAGACGCATACACTGAATTTTACTCGTCGCTAATTCAGTTTACCTTTTTGTTTTTCCCTTTTTTAGTTCTTGTGAGTATACTGTGGTCGTTGCAATGAGCACTCGCTCTGTCAAGGAACGTGATGTTGCCGGGATGACAGCATTTGAAGTTTCCTTACAGTATTTACTTTTGCGACAGGACCGCTCTTACCATTTTATCCAGTTCCTAACGGCGGTTGGTTCTCTGATTTTCTTCTCTGGATTATTCTTAGTTCTTTGGCTCTCCCTTGTCGAGCCTGTGCTACCCATGCTGCCGCTCGCCTTTGCGCAGTGGCTTGCCGAGCAGCGGTCGTCGCTCGTCACGCTGGTTGTGTTGGCGCTCATCGCCTTGTTGCTTTTACGCGCGAGTAAGAAGAAGTTCATCATCGAGCCGGGTGAGGAGATGGTAGAGCGCCTGAACCGAGAGGTGCTCGAGCCCTGCTTGGGGTTAACGTTCGACATTTCTTCCGGGAAGCTCTTCACGGATGGACGTATTGACAACATGAGAGAGCCAGATAGCTTTTATCAGCTGCGGTACTGTTTAGATTCCCACTCCTCTAATTGAGAGGACCACGGATCAAGTGCGTGAGCGAACCATGCGCTCCCTTTCACCGCTTCAGTTTTTGTTTTCCTTCTTGTTATTTTTCGATTCGAGAAGTTAGTTTCCTTTTTTTTTTAATTCGCCACCGTATGTTCTTTCCTTTTCCTCCTTCCATGTGGATGCATGTGCGTGAGGTGGTTTGCTTGCGTTGATACCTACGGATTCCCGTCCTTGAGCACCGTTTCCTCTCCGGTTCTGTTTTCTCTTCTCCGCTCATTTCACTAGAAAGTTAATTAGCTAACTATACCACTACTACTTGTGCTAGACTTTTGCAATTGTTACCTTTTTATACGTATATATATATATATTCGAAGTAGCTGTTTTTTCTTCTTCTTTTCTTTCATAGAGAAGGATAATGAAATACTTTACCTGTCTGGTGTCACTGCTTCTCTGCGCGGCGCTAGCTGCACTCGTAGCTACTCCATTTGTGGATGCGCGCCGCATTGTAGCGCTGGGTGACCTCCACGGTGACTTCAACCAAAGTCTCGCTGTTCTTCGCCTCACCGGCATCGTGGACGAGTTCAACCACTGGGTGGGCGAGGACACGTATCTTGTGCAGCTTGGTGATGTGCTTGATGTCGGCCCCGACGATGTGCGGATTGTCAGACTTCTGATGCGGCTGCAAAAGGAGGCACAGGCCAAGGGTGGCGACGTGATAGAGCTGCTCGGTAACCACGAGATACGCAACTTCAAGGGTGACTACACAGCGGTGGACCCGCAGAGCCTCGCCTTCTCTGGGGGGCAAGCTGGCCGCGACAAACTGCTTTCCAATACCTCCAAATTGGGCATGTATCTTCGAACACGCAAGGCCATCTTTCGCTACGGCCCTTTCTTGTTTATGCACGGCGGCATCTCGGATGCCACCTCTAGCATGATCACCAGCATTGACAAGGTGGATGAGTTTAACGCAGAGCTCCAGAAGGCGCTTGTCAACGGGACCATCTCGCCCATGGCGCAAAAGGGACTCGACTTAACGGAGGACGAGGCGGATGAAGTGGCCAACCCCATCCTGGTGCGTAGCATCCTCAACGTCCGCTGCCGTGACTTGAAGCGTGTGCTGGAGAAGAAGTTCCCTGGCATCCAGTCGGTGGTCGTGGGCCACGTCCCGCACGACCCGAGGGACTTCAGCGACTGGCGTCTGTGCGAGGGCCTTCTGATTGACATTGACTTCGGCCTCTCGCGCTGGAAGAAGGGAGACCCAGGCCACGTGGCCGCGCTGGAGATCGAGGATAGCACGTGGCACGTGCAATTGATTGAGGCGAGCGTGCCCGTCGCGACCAAGTCAAACTTCATATTCACCTTCACACACCGTCTGTTCCGTTTTATTGTCTTCACACTCCTCGTGGTTTTGGCAGCGTTGTTCATCGTGTACATCCTTCGCACCGTCGAGGGTCGTAGGAACGTGAAGCCAACCCTACTATTGGAGAAGAATCAACAGTACGGGACTGTTTGAAAAGACTGAACTGTTTTTCTTCTCCTGTTCTCCTCATCACCTTTACTTTTTTTGGGTAAGTCTTTTTCTTTACTTCTTCGTTCTTTTTTTTTTTTACTTGTTGCTCGTTTTTCAGTCTTGTCGCCGTTCTCTTTACTAACCGATTATTTCGATTAACGTTCTTTCTTCTTCTTCTTTCCTCTCTTTTCTGACTGAATCTACGTTTAAACTATAACATGTATACCGTGAATACCCGAAGATTTTTTATTCTTTCCATCCGATTGCGTGTGTTGCAATGGTTCTGTATGTCTTCACTCCTCTTTGCAAACGGTGTCGGCTTATGACAGCAGTGCCACGTGCGACCTCGATAACTCTTGTATTCTATTCCCCTCTCCTTTTTCTTTTATCATTTATTGTACTCAAGCGAGTAAACGACGAATGGGTCCGAAGAGCAAAAAGAAAAACACACAGTTAGTGGACACTGTGCTGCAGGCGACGGAGCGACAGGTGACTGTTACGTTCCACTTAGAGTATGATGAAAGTAAGACGGCGTTCATTGATAAACTGTTCCTAGTTTCTTCTGTGTACCGCGAGCAGCAGCGAGTGTCCATTGCGGAACTGCGCCGAGATGCGGCTGAGGAGACGGCCAACCACATCACATGCACGCTGCTGACTCATCGATTCACGGTGGGCCTAGAATCTCTGCGCAACTTGCTGAACGCTGCGCTCTCTCACACGGTCCGGGTGCACCGCGGCGAGGCGGCGGCACAACCGGAGAAGGGCTCCATTCAAGACGCGGCCGCAGCGAAGCTCCCATCACGCATGGCCCCAAACGCGAAGGACAAGATTGTGGCAAAAGGGAAGGAGCCATTGTTAGAGCCAAAGGAGGTTTTGGCCGAGGTGAACGTTAGTTTCCTAGATGTGCTGTACAATACCAACTGTACGTATACGGTCCCACTCCCGGGAGACGGGGCGGGTGCGGTGAAGAGGTGCTGGGTGGAGGTGAAGGTGTCGGATAGCCCACTCCTGGACACTGCCTCGGTGGCCAAGTATCGCCCCGTGCTTCTCTCCATTAGTGAGGTGCACTCTTTGCCGAGCGTGACGGTGGCGGAGGTGAATGGACTGAAGCCGGAGCACGGTCTCACTGCGTTGGTCACGTGCCTGGGCCACCAGCTGCGGGTGCCCCTCCGTTACAAGAAGGGCAAAGAGATCGTTCCCACGTTTGTCGTTTTTTTTATCGGCGACGTGCCTCTGCTGGAATTGTATCGTCGCATTCTGCTGGACGCTGTCACTATTAGTCTCTTCCACGGCGATGCGACCAAGAGCGAAGAGACCCCGTTGCCCATTGGCAGCGCGTCCTTCTCGATTCATGACTACGTGACGGACCGACAGACCTACTTTGACGAGACGCTGCAGCTTCTGCCACACCGCTCAATTATATCGACGGGCGGCACGTGCCTCACGTCGGATACGACGGTGGTGCTGGACCTCGACTTCGGGATGCCCTTTCCGCCCGTGGAGCACGTGGACCGCACCGGGGCCCCCGCCGGGGACAAGGACTTCCTCACACAGGCGGTCCTCATGCTGCCCTACACGGGCGACTGGGTCGAGTCGGTGGTCGCGCGTTTCATGAAGGAGCTTCTCTCTCTGCCCTTGGGAAGGGAGGACGTGTACCTCTACGAGGCAGCGGTCGAGCATGCCGAGACGTCGCATACACAGGAGCCGAAAGAGCCATCGAGTGCCGGCGCGGGCGCGAGCGCGGGTGCGGGCGCGGCGGCGCAGAAGGGAGAGAAGAAGGGCAAGAAGCGGCAGCCCACTAGACCCCCGACGCCCGAGGACACCGCCGTGCTCTCCTTCACAACGCCCTTCAAGCTGGTGACTCCGGGCGGCATCAGCGGCTTTGAAATCATGGACCGAGAGCGGCGCTTTATTTGCATCGAAGGCTCCCTTGCGGAAGTGCATCACGTCGTGACGGCTGTCGTGACCGCCGCCAATGGCAGCGACGAGCTCAAGGTGTTTCTCAACTCGGAAGTGTTTATGCCGATGCGCTTCTACCGCGTCTTTCCCCCGCTTGTGACGCCGCCTCGCCCGTACGAGGCGCACAGCGACGCCGAGAGGGACACCGAGAGCGACAAGGACGACAGCAGCGATGACCTCGAGGCGGAGGCGGGTGGGACGGGTGGGCGCATCCATCGTATTTGTCTCTCCGAGACGCTTAACGCCCTCTCGTCGCAGCAGCGCTTTCTCCTCCACCGCACGCTCTCCGACTCGTGTCTGAATTGCGTGCGAAAGCTTGCGGAGCTTTCCAAGTGCGATACGCTGCGGGAGGTGCTCGCGCGCCAGCTGCTGCCCTCGCCGGAGGAGGTCATCAGCATCGAGCGCTCGTTCGGCCAGACGCTGGACCTCACCGACGTGTTTGCGCGGGCGGAGTACGTGAACCTCGGAGCGCTGCCCTCGACGTCGCTCACAAGCCATCGCAGCGCCGGCGAGGCCCCGGAGATCGACGCGGGTCACCTGACCACCGCCGACGTCGGCCACCTCGTCTCCTTCGACGGCGTCGTGCACCACGACCCAAGGCGGCGCGTGCCGCCGCGCACGGTGGAGCGCTTCAAGTCCTGCATGTGGATGGAGAATCTGGACGGCACGGATGTGCTGTGCGCCTTTCCCCACGAGACCCCCGGCACCACCATCCGCTACCACGTGGAGGGACAGGTGGTCACCTGCGGGGACTCCCTGCTCCTCTACGTGCTGAGCTTCTACACCCTCGCGAGGGGCACTACCGTGACGAAGAACCCGCTCTATGAGAGGATGCTCCACCAGCGTCGCCGCGAGGAGGAGAGCTACGCGACGTGGGTCGCACAGAACGCGACGGCGGCGCGGGGCACGCTCAAGAAGGGCGCGAGCTCGCTCACCAAGAGCTCCGCCACGCTGACGCGCCGCGCGAACGGGGACAGCTCCAGTGACGAGGACGTGACTGACGCACAGAACCCGCCGTTGGCGGAGGACCAGACCGACACGTACAAGACCATCTCGGCCCGCCACGCTAGCACGTACGCGAACCGCTTTAGCAGCACGAAGGGGACCAAGACGTCGGAGATGCTCAAGCAACGAATACCACCGGTCGACAAGGAGAAGCAAAACGACGAATACGAGCAGCTGTGGGAAATGTACCGTGAGCGTGACCACCCGGAAGCTGCAGAGAGCACTGACACGGTTAAGCACCAAACGGTGATGCACTTTTGATCGCCAAACATCGATGTAATGTATACAAGCACATCTATTTGGATGTATATTCGTGTAGAATACAAGTGATATGGTTTTCATGAGGTTCCTCCGTGCTTATTCCTTTCCTTTTGAGCGTCTCAAGAGAGACTCTACTTGAGCAGCATACGTCCTTTTTTTGTTTTAACTCCTTCCTACCTATTCTCCCTTCCCTCTCTCTCACACACAAACACGTTGTATGTCTCGCTCAACGCGCCTGCTCCACGTGTCGACTCCTGTGAAGAGCAAAAACAAGTCTAGAAGAGGATTACTTATTTAAATAGGAATAACTATCCCCACACAAGTGATTTTCTTCTTTGTATTTATACCGTTGCTTCCTATTGAGTTGACAGTCTCTTCCGTTGTGCAATGAAGCTCTTCTTGAAAACAGTCACTGGCAACCAGCAAGAAACGGATGTTGAGGGAACGACGTCTATCGCAGAGATCAAACAACGGCTAGAGAACGACTATGACCTCGCTACGCTCCGGCTGTGCTTCAAGGGCGCGGTGTTGGAGGACGCAAAGACGGTTGCGGATCTGAACCTTTCCGAGGGAGACACGCTAGTCATCGCCGGAAAGAAGAGGAAGATCCCGAAGCCCGTCGCGGTAGCTGCAGCAGCGTCCGCCCCCGCCGTGACGCCCGAGGCAAAGGAGGCCGAGGCGCCGGCTGCCCCCGCGGAGTCAGCGGCGAAGAAGCCAGCGGACCCGAAGGGGGACGCGAAGACCCCCGCGCCGGTCGGCGAGACCGCCGCGGGGCAGGCCGACGAGACGAACAAACCGGAGGCGGGGGTTGCCCCGGTGGAGGCACCCGCGACCACCACCCCCGCGGTCCCGGAGGCGGCCCCCGCGGCGCCCGCCGCCCCCGTCAGCGCCGCCGCCCCTGCGGCCGCGCCTGCCCCAGCCGCTGCGACACACAGGGACCCGACCAGCGGGGTGGACGCCACCCTCATCGACAATCTAGTGGCAATGGGGTTCGAGGACCGAAGCCAGGTGGCGCTGGCCCTGCGCGCGGCCTACATGAACCCCGACCGGGCCGTCGAGTACCTGTGCACCGGCATCCCCCCCAGCGTCCTTAGCGACTTTGCGCAGCCGAGCGTGCCTGCGGCCGCCGCACACGCGCCCGCGCCCACCCGCGCATCGCACCCCACCGCTCCTGTGACCGCGGCGGTGCAGCCGGTCGCCGCGAGCACCGACCTGCGCAGCCTGCTGTGGAACAACGTCCTGCACTTTGACCAGATCAAGTCCGTGTATCAGGAAAACAGCTCCACGCTGCCCGTCATCATGACTCAGATCGCGGAGCACTACCCGCAAATATACCAGCTGATCGAACAGCGGCCAGAGGAGTTCTTGACCATCATGGCGGAGCGCGGGCAACCCGCGAGCGTGACGGGCCCCCAGGGGGACGACGGGGCCACGGTCCCCGCCGCGGCGACAGGGGTGCCGGTGGAGCTGCCGGCGTCGGTGGTGGCCGACCTCACGGCCGAGGATACGGCCGCGGTCAACCAGCTGGTGGAGCTGGGCGGCGGCATGTGGGACGTAGATGCCGCCATGCTCGTCTACATGGCGGTCGAGCGCAATCAGGAGGTGGCTGCAAGCCTTCTTTTTGAGCACGGCGGCATTCCCCCGGAGTTGCTGGACCAAATTGCCATGCAACTACAGGGCGGACAGGAGGGCGACGACGATAACTTCGATGATGATGAAGATGCGTAAAGCAATGCACCTGGGGTGGGGAAGACCACCCCTACCGTGTTATTGATATCCAGAGTCTACATTGAATTCGTTTAGCATTCACATGTTTTTTTTTTCCTCCCCTTTTCGAAGTTTTATTATTATAATTATCTCGGAGTTACCACGACCCCCTCTTTTATCTCCCCTTTAGTTGGGAGAGACGCTCAGTACTGAAAGACTTTAATACCTCATACTGATTTATCGGCTCTATAGGCGTCCTTTGTTCAGATGAGAGGGCCCTTGTGTAGAGGCTGCGTTGTTAGCCGTAACCACCTTCTCCCTTGTTTTTTTTAAAAAAAATTCCCCGTAACTATCTCTCCACCCGTTTCTTTCTTATTCAAAACGAATCCAGTGAAAAAAAAAATAGAATTGTAGAGCACACTAACTAACAACAGGATAGGCTTTACGCTTCTTCTTCGTTTTTATTCTTCATTGTGTTTACAGAAAGCAAGTATACTATCCGTCCGCAAAGATGATGTACACAGGCGAAATTGAAAACGGTCAAATGCACGGCCGTGGCTGCCTCATCTATCCGAACAAGGAGAAGTACGAGGGCGACTGGGTCTACGGCAAGCGCCACGGCCACGGCGCCTACACGTACTCGGACGGTAGCCGCTACGAGGGCGAGTGGGTCGAGGACAAGGTGCACGGCAAGGGCACGTGCAACTACGCGAGTGGCAACCGCTACTCCGGCGACTGGTCGGCCGGCCGCATCAACGGGCGCGGCACGCTCGAGTACGCCGACGGCGACCGCTACGACGGCGAGTGGAAGGACGGTCGCATGCACGGCAAGGGTGTGTACTTCTATTCCAACGGCGACCGCTACGAGGGCGAGTGGAAGGACGACAAGCGGCACGGCAAGGGCACCGTCTCGTACGCGGGGCCCGACGGCAACATCTCCGAGAAGTACGAGGGCGACTGGGTAGAGGGCCGCATGCAGGGGTGGGGTAAGTACTACTACGCCGATGGCGGCGTGTACGAGGGCGAGTGGGTGGACGGCAAGATGCACGGTAAGGGCACGTACATCTTCCCCAACGGCAACAAGTACGAGGGCGAGTGGGTGGATGACGTCAAGCAGGGCTACGGTGTTCTCACCTACGTGAACGGCGAGCGCTACGAGGGCTACTGGCTAGATGACAAGGCCCACGGCACCGGCACGCTGACCTACCTGCAGGGCGACCGCTACACGGGCGAGTGGTTCCAGGGCAAGAAGCACGGCCACGGTGTGCTTGCCTATAGCAACAAGGACACGTACGAGGGCGAGTGGAGCAACGACAGCGCCACCGGCTACGGTGTGCTGGAGTACGCCAACGGTTGCCGCTACGAGGGCGACTGGCTAGAGGACCTGCGCCACGGCCAGGGGCAGCTGGTGCTGCCGGACGGCTCCAGCTACGAGGGCACGTGGGCGAAGGGCAAGAAGGACGGCAAGGGTCGCATCATCCTCAAGGATGGCTCCATCTACATCGGCACATGGACGGCGAACAAGATCGTCGGCCAGGGTGAATTTCACCTCTCTGAAAACTGCGACCTCAGCAACCCGGACTACTAAGTGGAGCTCGCGTGCGAACACTAGACACGTGTGGCTGCTGTAGTAGATAGCGTGGCCCTCTCGGGCTCACTTCTCACCTCCGTGAAGCGCTCACCGGACAGACAAGACAGCGAGCGATTGCTTGATGGAGCGAACAAAGGAGCGCTGCGATCATGCAGACGGCAATACCTCACTATAACATCAAGGCACACACAAGCAGGCAACTACCACCACCACTACAATAATAATAAGGATAATAAAAACAACAAAAAAAAACTGCAGATACAATATATACTAGAAAAGAACGTATGACAAGAAACACACGCAAAAGCATGAAAAAAAAAACTGAAGACTAGAGTAAGGGCAATATCTATGCAAATCCCTATCCTCGCTCCCCTTTTCTGATTCTCGTTGCTTAATTCTTGTACATAAAAGAAAAAAAGTTTACATCCTTCGCAATAAGCGTTGTAACTTCAAAGGAAAAAGACGAGAATTGTGCGAAGACGGAAGAGGGGAAAAACGAAAGCAGAATATGTTTCAGATGGTTGTTCTTTTTGTTTTTCTCACTTTTTCATTTTATCGTGAATTTCACGGCCTTGATTGTTCGTTTATCGTTAATAGAGAGAAAAAACTGTTCCTTTTCTGTTTGTCATTTATAGCGCGAATGACAATTATATTGGATTGTTCACATTTGCTGCGCTGTTTAAATATTTCTGTATCATGCCCTTTAAAGACTATTCCCTAACACAGCGAATAGTACACTAGACTTTCTTTCGTCCATTTTTTTTTTGTTCTTCTTCCCAATTAACAAATATTTTATTAGGATGTCTTCCTTCTCGTTGTTCCGCTGTTGCCTTGTCAAGAACACACGTATGTACTTGTGAACGGGTCCCTACCCTCTTTCTTACTTCTCCTATTCCCCCTTTCCTTTTTCTTCTCTCTCCATTCACACAACGCTCTGTTCGTGTATCAAGTTGTCAAATCAAAGTGCTTACTAAAACAAAAGAGGGCCATTGAACACGCATACGCCCGCACACCCGTACACGTGCATAGACACTTCAGCCACACTATCTCACTCAAGCGCCGTTTTGCGCCCCAAGCGTGTGGTAAGCGCGGCGCACTGCGATCATGGAGGTCATCAAAGGCTATGCGAGGCGGACGACACAGAGCATACGAGAGCGCATATCGGGTGCGAGCACGAGCGCGGAGGAACAGCAGCTGCTGGAGGGGGAGGAGAAGGTCCGTCGGTTGGAGGCCAGCAGCCGCACCATTGGCGACAAGCTGATTAAAATGGCGAGGCTCATCGAGGAGATCGGCGTCACGATGAAGGAGATAGGGGATGAGTACAAGCAGGTGCCGGACCTGGTGGACGACTCGCAGCGCATCTGCCAGGACGTGCTGGCGGTGGGTGCGAAGCTGACGGCCGCCGCGCGCGAGCAGCAGCAGCAGCTGAGCGAGACCGGCTTCCGGCCGATCCAGGAGTTCTCGCGGAGCTGCGCCAAGCTCAGCGAGGCGGAGAAGCTCCGGCAGCAGCACCATCTGGAGCTCGACTTCTTCAAGCGCAAGGTGCAGCAGCTGCGCACGACGCCGCAGAGGGACTGCTCGCGGCTCCCCCGCAACGAACAGCGGCTGCACACGTGGCGGGTGGAGGTGTGGCGCTCGAGCGAGATCTGCCGCGCCCTCACGTCGGAGCTCTACGTGCTGGGCCGGCGCGCGATCGACACCGGCGTGCTGACCGTCGCCGGCATGGTGCAGAACTACTTCGCCGTCGGTGCGTCCGAGACGAGCGTCGCCTTCCACAGCCTGCACCTCCCCGAGTACCAGACGGAGCCGGTGCTGCCGCCACTGCCGGCCCCGCAGCAGGAGGGCGGCCCCGCAGCCGCCGGGGCCGCGCCCGTGGGGGCGCCGGACCCGTTCTGGGCGCCGCCTGTCTCCGCTGACCGCGGCGACCGGTCGCAGGCGCCGGGCGGCGCGGGGCCGCCGTGGTCACGCGCGTCCGCGAGCCCACCGGCCTCCGCTCCGCCGGGGGCGTCCTACTTCACAACGCTGGGCAGCGCGGTCTCGCGCGCGCCCACCTACCAGCCCCCACCCGCCTCGACGTGGGGCTCGAGCAGCGTCAGCGGCTCGTACAGCACCTACCAACCGCCACCTATTTGACATTGGTGTAATCGACGAAACAAGGAATGAAGGATAGAAGCAAACCAGAATATTCCGTCAAATGCTTCACGTCCTTTTTTTTTTCATGCTAAATTTTGCATTATTTGCGATTGTTTTCCTTTACCCTTGTTGTAGTACGTTGAGAGAAAAGGGAATAAGCATATCCTTCTTTTTCCGATGCACATTTTTGCTTGAATGGTTGCGTTTGTAACAAACGAGACCGAGTGCGCTGCTTGTCCTTTTTTTCGTTGTACTGCCCTTTTGACGTAATCACATGCGTATCTCTCTCACCCTCTTGCTCTCTCCATCTGTGTTTCTGTGTCTGTCTGTCTACCCATATTACACTCGTGAAAATGTAGGTTTTAGACATTAGATTCTTATTAATACATCTTTTTTTTTTCTATATATTGTGATTGTTATTGGGAAATACCTCCTTTCCATACACAAGCACGCGCACACCCACTATATATATATATATATATATATATATATACTAC
>AUXH01000017.1:0-73562 GCA_000482145.1 Strigomonas culicis
CCTTCCGCGACATGACGAACGACCACGCGTCGCCCTCAAAGCTGATGTCGTGGGTCGACTTCGTCAGGTCCTCCTCGGCCACGGAGGCGGCGGGAGTGGCGGGAGTGGCGGCATCCTCGCGCGGCGTCTCCTCCACCTGCACGCTCGGCACGCGCGCCCTGTACAGCGCCATCAGCTCCGGGAAGTCGTGCGCCGCCACCTTCTCCTGGATCGCCGCGTCGTCCTGCTCGCCGCCGCGCACCTGGTACTGCATCACGAGGCTGCCGATGTGCGCGCCCAGCACCACCACGTCGTGCTTCGGCACGCCGACGCTGTCCGACACGCCCTTCTGGAAGCAGTCGTCGATGTCACTGCGGGAGTCAGCGAGAACAAGGTCCCAGTCGCTGCCCTCGAAGCGGCGCTCCATCTCACCCGACAGGCGGTCGTCACTGCCGAAGGCCTCAGCGGTGTCGCGCTCGCTTTCAGGTACCTGTTGGCGGGCTTTTTCCTCTTCATCGCGAGATTCCTGATCCGCGTAAAGTTGCCACAGTAGAGGGTAGTCGTAATCGTTTACTTTATTCTCCACATAGTTGCGCGCAAGCCCCGAGTCGGATGCACGGAAGTTGACCACAAGGCCGTTGATCTTATTGGCGTAGATAGAGGTCACCTGGATTCGGTCGGGCTGCGCCTCGCCGATGGCGTCAGCGGTGTCCTTCTGGAAAGCCTGCACAAGCTCCTCATGCCTTTCGGTTTCAATCACAGTCCAGCGTTCGCCGCTGAACACCATCTGGATGAGCTCCGCGTGGCCGAGCTCGACATCACGTGCCACCTGGCTTTGTTCGTCACCGGGTTTGTACAGACTCCAAACCTCCGGGAAGGGGTAGGAGTCTGCGCGGTTGCGAATCTCGTCCTCCGGGAACCACTGCCCATAGACAAAGTACCTGACGGTCATGCCATCTTCGGTCGACTCGATGGCCTGCACCTTGACAAACCGAGACGGCAAGTTAAGCATGACACCCACATCGTTCTGGAAGGCACTCACAATAACGGGTTGATAGGTCTCCACGAGCGGCGCCCATCCGGAACCCATGAAGTTCTTCGACATGACTTCGCTCTCAACAGCAATGTCGTACAAGGCCCAGACGTTTTCGTACGGGTACCCGAAGAGCATTTCCTTAATCATTTCGATACTCTGAATCGGCGAGTGCTGCACCTTGACGCGGACAACAAGAGCCGCCGGAGTGATGTCCTGGTCGAGTTGAAGAATATCCTCTTCCTTGACATCCATAGCGGCGGCCGTATCCGCGATGAGGGCACGGCGCAGTTCCTGTCCCTGCAGTTCGCACACAACGTTCCACGCATCACCCTCAAAGACAACTTCATGTACGGAATCCATCTTATCCTTCTCATCATAGGGGCGCACTTCATACAAGGCCCAGACCTCTTCGTACGGATACTCCTTGAGGTGCTCACGGATGACCTCCTCGTCTAGGCTCGCGTTGTGATGTATCGAGCACTTGAAGATAATGCCCTCCGTTGCGGTTGGCTCCACAGTGATGTTCACCACGTCGGACGCTGGAATGACGAGGACACGACCCGTACCGATGCTGAAGGCGCGGATCAGCTCCTTCTCCTTCTTCTCCAGCACATACATCCAGTGTTCACCCTCGAACCCAATCTCGTGCTGCGTGGTGACGCGCTCGTCAGCAGTGTAAGGATGAGAGCCATAGAGGGACCACACCTCCTTGAAGGAACACTTGCGAAGCTTGTCGTCGACTTCCTTCACGGACAACTCGTCGGAGTGCTGCACCATGAACTCCACCAACAACTGATTGTCCAGAATGGGATTGATATCATACACATGCTGAACATCAAGGGCTAGGCAGTCGCCCGCATCGGAGGCAAAGGCCTGCTTGAGTCCGCTCTCGTTTGTCTGCACGACGTAATGCCAATCATCCCCATCGAAACCGACCTGGTGGGACGTCTTCACCCATCCCTCGGAGATGACAGGGTGGTTTTCGTCTTCTTCGCGGTCGCGCTCAACCTCATCCGCCTCGCCGGCGCTGATGGCCTTAGGGGCTGCATCCTCAGGCCGTTTGTGGCTCTCTTCGTACAGATTCCACAGACGCGGGAAGTCGTACATGTTCACCTTCTGCTCTGCCTCTTCCTTCGAAACGGTCTCCTGATTGTCCTCGGAGGCCTTCGTGCCGTAGTGGACGACGAGGCCCTTTTCCGTCGAGTAGAGAGATGCCACATGGACATCATCCTTGTCAGCGTTCAACGCAGCAGCAGCGTCCTCCTTAAAGGCCTCCTCCACCTCATGGCGCTTGCCCGTGATGACCTTGCCCCAGGACTTGCCGTCGAAGATGCGCTGCGAGTGCGGTCCTTGGAACTGCGTGACGCCGCCGGGGACGCCGTACAGTGCCCACGTCTCCGGATACGGATAGTTGTTTACGCGATCCTGCATCTCCTCGTTCGTCAGGTTGGAGCCGCGGACGACAAAGACCACCTTGAGAACGTCGCCGGCCACTTCGGCAGAGCACACCTCCACCTCCAGACGGGACAGGTTCAGGGACTTGCCGGTGTCGCTCGCAAAGGCGCTCTCCAACGCCGAGGCATGTCCCTCAACAATCTTATTCCAGTTCTCCCCGTTGAACAGTTTGACAAGCCCCTCGGACGGGGTCAAGCTCTCGTAGATGGCCCACGTCCGCTCGAACGGACAGTCGTGCAGCTTCTCATCGATCTCTGGGATGGTGAGGGTGCGGAGGTGGTGCAGCTTCTCGACAACCGTCAGGCGGTCGGGCTTCACCTCCATTTGCATGTTGACTACCGCATCGGAGGAGATACCGAGCGCCTCCACAGAGTCGTCAGCGATGGCGCAGGAGAGCTCCCAGCGGCGGCGGCGTACAAGGAACTCCCAGTGCTCCGCCTCGAATTCGATCTGGTGGTTCGTCCTGACGACGCCAGTCTCGTTGTAGAGAGACCACACGGACGGGTACTCGTACGCAGAGACCCTCTCTTCGAGCGCCGCGTCTGACACATCGTCGGGGTGCTCCGCCACGGTGTACTCGACGTGAAGGCCCTCGTCATCGGTAACCATTGACCTGACCTCCACTTGCTCGGGCTCCACCGCGACAGCGCTGGCGGTGTCCTTCTTAAACGCCTCCTCAATGGTATCCCGCTCCTGCTCTTCGACGGCAGCTTCCCAGTTTTCACCGGGAAAGCTCTTCTTCAGAGGCTTCTCCTCCTCTTCCTTCTCGGACGCGGCGACCACTCCCTCGGCCTCACGCGCCTCCCTCTCCTCGCTGACGGCGCGCTCTTCTTCCTCGTCGGCGATGGAGCGGCCCACACGGTCCTCGGATGCCTGCTCCTTAGCCGGCTCCTCCTCCTGTCCTTCACCCTCGTCGCCACGCTGGGTGCGGCGGCGGTAGAGATCGTAGAGCTCCGGGAAGTCGTACTCGCTGAGGCCAACCTCAATTTCGTCGTCCTCCATCTCCGGCTCGATGACCTGGTACTTCACCACGAGGCTGCCAATCTCCACGCTCACGAGGCGAATACGGTCGGTGCTGATGCCGAGGCGATTGGCCGCATCGCGGCGGAAGGCGTCGTTGAGCTCCTCCGTGGCGCTGTCGAGCACAAGGTGCCAGTCGTCCTCCTCGAAGCGGCGCTCGAGGATGGCGGTTTCGCCGCGGCGGCCCCCGGTCTGAGCGCGGGCAGCGGCAGCCTCCTCCTCGAGAACAACAGGGGCGTTCTCATAAATGGCCCATACGCGTTCGAAGAGGCACTGACCGAGCTGCTCCTGGATGAGCTCGCAGTCTTGCAGAATGGAGTGCTCAACGGGCATCCGCACAATCAAAGTGTCGTCCGCAAACTTCATGTCTGTGGCCAAGATGCACCGGGGCTCAACGTTAAGGGCATCGGCTGTGTCGGCAATCACTGCCTGTCGTACGTCCTCGTACTGAGTCTCCAGAATAACGCCCCATTCATCGCCCTCGAAGCCCACCTCGTGCGCAGTCGTCGTGATCTCAGTAGGGTCGTACGGGTGCTCACCGTACAGGTCCCACACCGGCTCGTACGGGCATTCACCGAGCTTCTCGTTGATAACGTCCTCCGTGAGCTCCGGCGCGTGGTGCAGCACAAAGTCGACCAACAGAGCGTTCTCCTCCACCGTGTACTGGACATTGTGAAGGTGCTGCGTGTCCAAGCCAAAGATCTCCGCCGTCGAAACCGTAAAGGCCTTCTGCAGATCCTCGCTCTTATGATCCACCACGTACTTCCAGTCTGTGCCGTCAAAGCCGACCTGATGAGACGTCTTGACAAATTCGGGCTCGGCCGTTTCGCCGTACAGCGCCCAGAGGCGGTTGTACGGCTGGTGCGTGAGCTGTTCTTGCACGTGTTCCCTGTCCTGCAGAGCAGGGTGCTGCACGTCGGCACGGACAACGAGCGACTCCCCCTTGTTGGTGATCTGCGCGACGGTCACGTTCTTCGGCTCCACATTGAGCGCCTCGGCTGCGTCGGCGACAAAAGCATCCTCAATGGACTTACGCTTCGTCTCCAACAGCTCGGACCAGCCCTGTCCCTCAAAGTCAACATCGTGCGTAGTACTGACGACCTCACTCGCGTCCTGCGGGTGCTCGCCGTACAGGTCCCACACGGGCTCGTACGGGCACTCGTTCAGCTTGCAGTTAACTTCGTCTTCCGAGAGCTCCGCGGGGTGCTTCAAGTCGAAGTCGACGATCAGACTGCCTAGGCTGTACTGCGCGTTTTGCACGTTGCGGGGGAGTAGCCCAAAGAGCTCCGCGGTGCAGCTCACAAAGGCGATATCCAGCAGCTCACGCTTGCTCTCCAGCACGTACTTCCAGTCCTCACCATCGAAGCCCACCTGATGGGACGTGACAACCCAAGACGCCTCCGTCTTCGCCGCGTACAGGCTCCACATGGCAGGATAGTCATACGCCATCGCCTTCTCGACGACCTCGTTGTCCTCGACCTCGGCCCCGTCGCGCACATCGTAGTCGACGCGCAGACCGTCCTCGTTGGAGTGAAGGGACTTGACGAGAACATCCTCGTCGCGGACGCCAAGGCACTCCACCTGGTCCTTCTTGAAGGCGTCCTCCACAGCCTTGCGACTGTCCGCCGTAACCTCGTCCCAGCCCTTGCCGGAGAAGGACTTCTGGTAGCGGCTCGCCGCGTCCTCCTCATCCTCCTTGGCGCGACGCTGGGTGCGGCGGCGGTGGAGGTCGAGCAGGATCGGGAAGTCGTACTCGCTGAGGCCAACCTCAATTTCGTCGTCCTCCATCTCCGGCTCGATGACCTGGTACTTCACCACGAGGCTGCCAATCTCCACGCTCACGAGGCGAATACGGTCGGTGCTGATGCCGAGGCGATTGGCCGCATCGCGGCGGAAGGCGTCGTTGAGCTCCTCCGTGGCGCTGTCGAGCACAAGGTGCCAGTCGTCCTCCTCGAAGCGGCGCTCGAGGATGGCGGTTTCGCCGCGGCTACCGGCGCCAAAACCGACCGCGTTGGCCTCCGCCTGCTTGTAGATCTCCCACGTCTTGGGGAATGGAGACTCGTTCAGCGCGGCGTGCACGTCGTGGGCCGTAAGCTGCTCACTCTCGACGGCATAGTGGATGGTGATACTCTGATCCTCTGGCGTGATGCTCTTCACCGTCACGCGGCGCGGTTCCGCATACAGTGCTTCAACGGTATCTTCCTTGAACGCGCGCATCACCCGTGCCTCGTCGCTTTGCGCGATACGCGGCCAGAGCTTGCCCTCGAAGGTTTTGGTCAGGTTCGACTTGGCCGCCTCCAGCTCCTCAACCTTGTCGCGGTACACCTCCCAGACCTTCGGGTACGAATAGTTGCGCACATTCTCCTTGACCGCCTCGTTGGTGCCCGCTGCACCCGTGGCATTGAAACACACCACAAGACGATTGTTGTCCGTGTCGAGCGAGCAAGGCTCCACCTCCTCAGGGACCAGCGAGAGCGCCGTCGCCGTGTCGGCCACGAAGGCCTCGGACACAGGCCGCCGGGCCTCGCTGAGCACCGCCTCCCAATGGAGGCCCTGGAAGGCCTTGTGGTACTCGGCACCGGCGGCCTCGGCGAGCAGGCGGTCGTAGAGGTTCCAGATTTCGGGGTACTTGTAGTCCTCCACGTGCTGGTCGATGTCGTCGTCGTCGTACTTGCACTTGCCGACCACGACGTACGGAACGACAAGACCGCGGTCGTAGCGCACCTCCTCCGGTGTGATGCGGTCCGGCGCCACCTCCAAGGCCTTGCTGGTGTCCTTGAGGAAGGCCGCATGGATCTGCCCCTCGTGACCCACCATGAGGTCCTTCCAGCGCTCGCCGCGGAAGCGCACCTGGTGCAGCGGGTCGGCGGTGTCTGCGATGCCGCTGAGCCGCTGATAGAGTGCCCACACCTTCGCGTAGTCATGCTGGTCGACGAGCGTCTGAATCTCCTCGGCGGAAATTTTCTTGTTTTTGATCGAGTAGTCGACGGTGAGGCCGTCTTCCTCGATGCGCATGTCGACCACCTCCACCTCCCCCTTTTTGACACCCGTCGCCTTGCTGGTATCCTCCATAAAGGCGTTGAGAACCTCGTCGCGGTGCCGGGGCACGATGTAGCCCCACCGGTCGCCGCCAAACTTCATTTGGTGCTCCGGCGCATCCTCGGCGGCAATGAGCTCCTCCTCCTCGTCGTACAGCCTCATCAGCCTCGGGTAAGCGCACGCCTCCACCTTGCTCTGCAGCTCCTTCTTGGTGCGCGTGCCATCATGCTGGGCCGTGAAGTCCACGACGAGACTGCCGATGGTGAGGTCGTCGACGGAGATGTAGTACTCGGGCACCTCAAGGCACTCGGCGGACTCCTCGGTGAAGGTGTTGACAATCGCCATGCGCTTGCGCTCGAGCACCTTCTGCCAGCTCTTCCCCTCGAAGCGACGCTGGAGCTTGTCGGAGGTTTCCGTCGCCAGTGTGTCGCTGCGGTTCGTGTCCTGGCCGGTCTGGTGGCTGACATCTTGGCGGTACAGGTTCTGCTCCAAGTCGCGGTTCTCGCGCTCATCCGCGCCGATGGCCTGGAGCTCACGCTGGCGGCGAAGCAGCCCGCGGTCCAGCTGGCGGATCTGGGTGTCGGTGAGATCCTGCGGCTCGCGCGTTTCGACGGCAGCGACCCCGCCGTAGTTGACGACGACGTTCTTGCGCAGCACAATGATGACGCGATCGGTCGGCACCCACGGGAAGAAGGCAGGCTTCAGGTACTCCTTGCCCTCCGCGCAGGCGAAGCTCTGCATGAAGCGGTTGTGGGCCAACCCGCGTGCGCGCGAGCGGGAGCGCGAGGCGCTGAGGTGCGCGCGTGCCGGCGAGACCGAGCTGCTGCGGTGCTTGTGGCACAGGCGCAGCTGGTCGTCCAGATCGTCCATCAGCTCCTGGTACTCCGCGATGCGCTGCTGCTGCTCGTTGAGCTGCGTCAAAACACTGCGGAGTTCCTTCTGGTGCTTCACCGCCTCCTTGTCCACACGAGTCTTCTGCGACTGGGCCTCGCCGACATCGAGCTGCGCGAGCACCCAGTAGTAGATGGGCCCGACCGCCACGCTGCCCTGCATGGCACGGTCGTAGCGGAAGCTCTTCTTGCTGACACACTCCTGCAGGATGTACTCCCGGCGCTCGGGGGAAAGCTGCTGGTCGGAGTCGTAGTTGGTGACGCGCTGCTTGAAATTGAAGTCACGTAAGATACGCTGCATCTGTGGCCACGTGCGCGCCTCGTCCTCGGAGAGCAGCAGCATCACAGCTCGAATGACGAGCGCCACCATCTTTGGAGGCACGCGATACGACTTGAGCTCCTGCCAGTGCTTGATCGGAATGCTCTCCACATCCTCGCGCGCGGCTCCGGCGACGGCCTTCGACTCGGCCACGTACTCCTCGGCCTCGCCCATCAGCTGCATAATGGCCGCACGACGAGCGCGGAGCTGCTGCGTGAGTGTGTCGGCGTCTTCAATACTGTCCTGGAGCTGACTCTTCACCTCCGCAATGCGGTTCATTAATCCCTCCGTTTCCTCCGTCGCCGGCACATCGTCGGTGTAGTACTCGCCCCTCTGTTTTTCCCAGAGGCGGATCTCCACGTCGCGCAGGTAGGGCGGCGATTCCACGGAGCCCAGCGTCCAGTGGATCTTGTTGTCGCCCATGTGGTGGGTCATAACTCCAACAAAGTCTCCGACGTTGAGCTGCAGGAGCTCCTCATCATTTACAGAGTAAGAAGCCATTTGTGACAAGAAAAAAGGGATGCGGAAGGAATGGGATAGTTATATATATATATGTGTGTATATATATGGAGAGAGAAAAAGAGAATTAATTAATGAAGAAATATGTATATAAATATATATATATATATTGTTTTTGAAAGATATTAAGAGGGATATAAATATAAATTTATACTTGAATATTATTAACTACTTTATCGTAGTGACCCAATTAACAACGAAAAAAGAAAGGGTATCCTCTATATTCAAGGTGCTAACGTCTCACGTATTACTGAGTAGCAAACCTTAATGTATCACTTTTAATTACTAATTTCCTTTCTGTCTTTTTTTTTTCTTAATTCCTTTTGGCACCCAAGAGAGAGAGAGAGAGGTGCTTTGATAAGGAAAAAAAAAACCAAAAAGGGGAAACTATAAAAGGCAAAAAGAGAGGAGTGATTAAATTAATTCTTTAAAAGAGAATTAAAATTTTCGTGTACAGGGGGGAAAAAAAAACTATGAAACACGAAGTGTTCTGAGTATGCTTTTGTTCTAAGAGGTGTAAATCTTTTTTATAAACAGAAGAGAAAGGGAGTATAGAAAGAACCGAATAGCGTGAAAGAAAAGGGGAACAGAGAGACATACCAAACATACAATACCTTAGACAAAATATAAAGCAACGCTTATGTAGAGGGGGAAAAAAAGAATTTCTGTACCGCACTCGATGGCGATTGTATGTCCTCTCCTAGATATGAATAGGAAAGAACACAAGTAACATGAGCAACAAGTTTGTCAAAATGTTACTTTTCGGAAGTGCCTTCGGAGCGCCCGCTGGGCTTCCGCCAACGATCGTATCCAGTCGCGAGGAGGAGGTCCTTCTTTTGGTGCCATGGGCTCGGTAGAAATAGCTTGATGAACCACCAAATCCGGGTTCCCAAAATCACTAAACCTCTCCCTTGAGAGGACGTGCTCGCCTTCCGTCAAGTGGCTTCGCGACGCGACCAACATTTGCTTAATTTCCTTCACGCATGTAAGGTCATTCACGTCCGCGAGCATATAGGACGCACGCACCTTGACCCACTGGTGCTTCCCCGCTGCGGGCTGCACGGCACCCTCTGCCCCGCTGTACTGCCTCTCCAGCCGCTCCCTGTACGCAGTGGAGCCGACCAGCACCACGTGGACGCACGAAGTGGCGTGGAGCAGCCCCCCGTCCTTACTCCATAGGGAAAAGACGTAGGTGAGGGACTCCGGTGTCTCGCCGGCGACCACCTGGCTGGACACAAGCACCTCCGCGCCGTGACGAATCTCGCGCACAAACTCGATACTAGTGCCGGCAACCAGAAGGCCAAGGCGCTCGTCGCCTTTTTTGGTGCCCCCGCCAATCGTGGCGAGTCCCAGTAGTGTGTTGTGGTAGCACCGCCCCAGCTCGATGATTTCAGCGTACCGCGAGTTGTTCACGTGATCTCCTCGCGCAGCAAAGTCCGAGTTGCATCTAACGGTCGTCGACACCGCATTCTGAAGAAAAAAGAGAAAGGAAAGCTTCTTTAAGTCTGCTGTGACGTTCACACTCTTTTGCTTCACGTGCGCTGTGGATTCTTGCAATACAGCAGGCACGTTCGCGCCCGTTATCAGGTTGGTAATGAACTGTTTGCGCGCCCGCGATGCTCTGTAAGAGTAGAGCCTGCAGCGTCCAAATAGATAGTAAATGTAAAACATCCTTCTTTTTTTCACAGACAGAACGGCAGTAGAGAGCCAGGGAGAGCAGGACATCGAACACTAACATATTTTCTTTCTGGGCCTCACATGCACAGGCACGGTACCACCAAAGTTGCTTTGCCGCAGTAAAGTCGGGTTGCTGAACACGATTGCAGCTCCACTATTGTGGAAAGTGTTCTTCCTCATCGTGTGCGCCTTCGTACTGGAGTGGGCACCCGTCCAGCTCCACTCGAGGTGAAGATCGAAGTTGATACAAGTGAACTGGTGCAGGTTCAGTTGGACACCACGCGCACCTTGCATCCACTCGTTCGTGCTCGTCGAATTTTATAATAGTAGGTGTCAAACAGTCGCGGTGAGGATTTTGATGTACATCCTCTTTATCTGACGAGAAAACACTAAATGAGCAGCAAGAACAGAAACATCAACGACAACAACAACCGAAAAAAAAAGCATTCTTCACAAACATAGCAATAATTATAAGAAACATAACAATAATAAAGCACAAAAATATATATACTGGTGCACGTATTGAAGAAAAAAGAACGAAAAAACATGAGGATATACCTCTTTCTCCCATTTTCTCACGATAGACAAGCCTTTTGCAATAAATGCATAGTGTTGCTACACTGAAAAAAAAAAGAAAAAAAACGCAAGAAACAATATAGCCTTCATAACAGTCATTCCCTGTTATCCGGACACTGTTATCAAAAAAGAAGGTGCTTAGAGTCCTCCTGAAGACAGACTACCAGCATTACGGTGTGCGGATGGGGCGGTTTCGCATCACATTTCGCCATGCAGTTGCGGCTGACTCCAATTCATCGAATGCTGATAGCCGACGACGGTTCTCGATCATGATACGCTTGACAGCCGCGAGCTGCAGACCGTATGCGTCGGCAAACACACAGTACGCGTTCAACTTGGTGGTCCTGGCGGTGGAAGCATGTTTCTTCTTTTCTGGAGCGGCTGTGTTCAGTCCGAACTTTTTCTCCAACTCTGTTTCATAGCTACTTGGGCCAAGGAAAACCATTTCAAACGCACCGACCGCGTGAAGTGTCTTGAAATCGGCGCTCCACATCTCTTGATAGATGTAATACACCCCGTGGCGACGTGAGTCATCCGGATCAGCATCCCCGGCGACCAGCTCTTCACACACCTGCACCTTCGCACCGATGGGCACAGGCGCCAGGAAGTGGGTCGAATTGGAGGCCACAACAAAAAAAAGACCCTTTTCTTCAGCCACGTGGTTGAGGCCGGTGGAGAACTGACCGTACCAACGACCGATTTCAAAAATTTCAAAGCAATTACTGTGGCTCATGTGACCCTGCATATCGCAGTTCCATGGCAAGCAACGGAGAGGGACAACTGTCTTCTCCTTGTGGTTCGCAAATGTGTAGTAACTGAACGCTCGCTGTGTCAACAGCCGCGTCGACTCACAGGCGGGAATGTTCTTTAGGTCCTCTGTTTGAATGTGCTCCGGCGCATAGCACTGTGGAGGCAGAACCAGCGTACCTGACAAGATGTCCTGTATTGACTTCTGGAACTCCGCACCCGCATTCCGTTGATGATACTTGTGGCGAGCAGCGAGAAAGAAGCTGCCCTTCGGAAAGAACTTCATACTAATGAGCACGCTCCGCGTTCTTTGGCATAGAGATATTTGCAAACAAAAAAAGAGGGGAGGAGATGAATGAAAAAGGAAAACATGAAGAAACAGATTGATACTCATAAAGGCAAACAAACAGAAAAATGAGCACACATGGTGAATGATAACGTCAGATACACTTCTACCGTTGTGTAGAAGGATACATCATATAATAATAATGATAATAATAAAAAAACATAAAACCGTACACGTAATCGTGGACTGATGTGCACGAGTAAAGCAAATATATATATCATTCTCGATAAAAAAAAAAGAGAGAATCAAAAAGCAAGGGAAGTAATATATATATATATATATATAGGAGGTAACTCGGAAGACAATCATTTGGATGTACCGAGCCATTGCCCGGTAGCATGATTCAGGTGTGCCAGCCAGTCCTCGCTGTCTCCGCAGGACCGCTCCTTTCGCTGCCCTGCCGCCGCCGCGGCCACAGACGCCCTCGAGTGCAAAAGTAGCGCACGGACTTGTTCGATGGGCAGCTCGGAAGCGGCAGCCAGCACGCACACCGCGTCGAGCGGCACCAGCTGCTGCCTCCCCGCTGGTGGCGCCTCAGACGTTTGCTCGTCACCGCCGAACTGCCGGAGGAGCGCCTCTGCCGTACTCGCGGGGCCGACAAAGCCGATCTGCGCAATGGCGGAGGAGTGGATTTTGGACCCGTCCGCGTTCCAGATCCCTTGTATGGAATTGAGGCAGGACACGTCCGCGTTCCTTGCGTCAGCGTACATCGCAGTGAGCTGCTGAGACACCTTCACGTCCGCAAACGGCTTGATCTCCCGAATATATTGGATAGAGAAGTTGTGCACACGAGCGTGGATCTGGTGCGAGGCCAAGTAGCGGCCCCACCCAGCGAAAGCATTGGCGTACCAGCGGCCGTACTCGAACAGCTCCAAGTACTTTGCGTTGTTCACGTGTCCGTACGAGTCAATCATATGCATACCGCAGTGAGCATCGCAGACCATCCCGCTCTCGATGCACTGACGCACTAGCAGGTGCTCCATCGGCTCTTCGCTCGACGCCTGCATTGACCCACCGGTTCCAGTGGAACGAGCGGCGCCCTTCACCATGCGGCGAAGCGCCTCCGTTCGGTCCAGCACACCTCTTTTGCGGAAGCGCGTGCACCTATAGTAGTGCGTGAAATTGGCAATAGGGGGCATGTCTCCCAGCAGACATAAACGACGCGAAAGGAAGAAGAAAACAAACAATATCTGGGAAACACCGCCACTGACAGAAGTAAGAGGGAATGGGGAGCGAATGAGCGTCTTTACCAGACAAGTATACATCCATATTCATGCGTATATAGTTCTCCCATGCTGTTAGGATTGCGCGTGAGGGGGCAAAGTACGACAAGATGGAAAGGAAGTGGTTGAACAAAAGGAAGATCTAACACCAACATGGGTATAGGACAAAAGAGACAAAAGGTATAATGCATTCCAAGAAACATAAACACTGTTTTTCTTTTGTTTTCGTTTTTTAAAAGCCGCCTTGCACTTCAGTATAATGCAGTCTTTTTTTTTTTCTGAATCTCAAAGACCAGCTTCCTTCTTCACTTCGCGTAGAAGTTTTTCGTCGAGTGTGAACAGTATATACTTCCGCAGCGAGCTCTTATACTTGGGCAAGACGCGTCGCATCTGCTGCACGTGATCGTCCGCTGCGTCGCGCAGTGTGGCGCCGGTGTTGCCCGAGGCGGCGCGCGCCCCGGCGTGGGTGGCCACGTCCAGCTGCAGCGCGGCGTCGCCGCTGTCGTACACCAGCGTGTCGTCCACGTGCACGTACACGTGCTTCACCCACGCGGCCATGCCCTCGTACACGAGCGGCTTGTTGAGCACCAGCATGGCCAGGCAGAAGGGGCGGTCCGCCACGAACACAAGGTCGATGAAGACGTGCAGTGGGTGCTGCTGGTCCAGCGCCCGCTGCGCGGCCGTCGCGTGCACGGGGGTGATGACGCTCTCGGCCACCATGGGGATCTCCTGCTCGTACGCATCCTCCGCGTCCGCGGCGGCGTTGGCCGGCCGGCTGCCGGGGCGCACCGGTCGCCACACACGCCCCTCCTCGCTCACGAAGAAGCAGGAGCGAAGCGGCTTGACGACCCACTCCTTCATGAACGCCTTCAGGTTGTCCTTTGCCTTGAAGGCCTGCTGGCTCTCCGCCGCACGGTGCTCAAAGTTGTTGACGTCAAAGTGGACACTGCGCGTCGAGTTGGTGAAGGACGCGGCGTTGACGGTCCGCGCGCAGACGGCGAGGCGCACCTTACACACGTAGCCGACCGGCAGCAGGGGCGCCATGTAGGGCTCGTAGTCGAGCAGCCACGCGGGGCGCTCCTGCAGCATCATGCGCGCGCGGCGAATGGCCACCGCGGCCCGCACGTTGATGGACATGTTCAGACTGGCCGAGAGCGAGGAGGTCCCGAAGTGCGCGCCGCGCGACCGCGAGTGGGTGAAACTGTCCGCCATCGCGTCCCACTGCGTGCCGCCGGTGCCGGGGCCGACGCCGATTGGCGCGGCGTCGTCACTGCCGCCCTCCTGCGCGTCGCACAGGTCGAAGGCATCGAAGGCGTCGGAGTGCGCCGCGTATTCCATCAGCGACAGGTCGTAGGTCTGAAAGCGCGGCGCCAGGAGGCAGGCAGGGGCCTTGCGCAGGCACACGCCCTCGGTCGGCGTCACCTCCCGCAGGTGGGCCTGGGCCACCTGCTGCCTGCTCGCCGCGGAGCTCGCGAGCGTCCACAGGTGCGTGAAGACGCGGTAGAGGTCGCCGGCGGCCTGGGGCGGCTCGCGCGGCGCGGCCACAAACACGCGCGTCTCCTTCACCCCGCAGAAGGTGCGCTCGTCCACGGAGTAGTTGGCGACCTCCAGGAACCCGAGCACGGGGATGGGCTCCGCAAAGTAGAGGAGGATCTGCATCGCGTACTGAAAGGGTAGAAGGGCGGCCGTGCGCACGTCCTCGTCGAACAGGCAGGCGAGCGAGGCTTCACGCGACGTGTCGCCACCGGTCGGCACGGAGGTGGCGTCTTGGTAGAGCACGCACCAGTCTGAGATGGGCTGCGCCACGAGGTCGCCGCGGGCGTCGCGCAGGCGCAGGCCGCTCAGGCCGACGTGCGCGGAGTCGCCCCATGTGCTCAGGAGCATGATGGAGATGGCTCGGACGTTGGAGGGGCAGTACTTGGGGTCGCATACGTTTGCCTTCTTCCGCTTCTTGGCGGCAGCGGCCTGCGCGGGTGAGGGCGCGGGGGCAACCCCCGGGCTGGTGCTCGCCGCCCCCTCCACCCGCATCCCCCCCTCGTGGCCGAGCATGCCCTCCGACCGCCCACGCGGCGCCACACACAGAGAGGTGCAGGGACGCGGGCCGTCGCCGGTCGTGATGGAAAGAGCCGCGACCCGCTTCCCCAAAGCGCTCGCACCGGCGGCGGCGGTGGCGCGGGCAGCGGCGGCATCCGCACCGAACGAGAGGACGCGCGCCAACGTGCCCTTGTCCTCCGTGAACAGGATATACTCGCAGTTCTCCAAACCGGCCGGCACCCCGGCGTCCGAGTCGTTGGCAAAGTCGCCGCTGTGCTGCTTTATTTCTCCGCGGAAAACCAGCGCGTCGTCCATCGTCATCTCGAGCTCGCGTACACCCTTCGTGGTGTGCACACGATCTCTCCCACAGTAGTTGTGGATGCGCACAACAGAGATGGTGATCGGCTTCTGGAAAACAAAGCAAATCAAATGTGGCTGCCCGGGTGTGTACGGCAGAACGAGCATGTGTCGCTCGTCGTGCGTCCGCGTGACGCCGTCCACGAGATTGGACAGCTGGCGCCGCAGGTCGCTACGGATGTCCTCCAAGGTGGGCCCCTCGTCCGAGAAGGCGGAGGAGGTGCCGCGGACCGCTTGCAGCTCCTCCTGGTCGGAGGCGTACTGCGCCAGCATGTGCACGTCCTGCCCCAGAGAGGCGTCCCGCACGTAGGAAACGCCGCCCTCAATTTTCATCTGCTGGCGGCGAACACTCGCCTGCTTCTTCGGCTTCCCCGAAGGGCTTCGCACTGGGATGACACGCTCGCCCTCGCTGTCAAAGAGCTCAATGCCGCAGAGCCCGATTTCGTGCAGGTCGCCCCAGCTGCTTCGCAAGTTCAGCGCGAGGCAGTGGCCGTGCGGCATCGCGGAGGCGAGAAAATGCGCATCTGCCGTGTCGGCTGCATGCCCCGCTACCGGCTCCTCCTCCACTCCCGTATCGTGAGAGCTGGCCGTCTCGGCTCGAGAGGACCGGAGGGTGCCCCGCCGCCCCGCTGCTGGGGCATCATGCGAGGGGGAATCGTTAGAGAATGGGATAGCGAACGTGTGCGGCATGGCCCACGGCGGCGTCTCCTCCCTCACTGGCGTCGCTTCAAAGTTCGGCGGCCTCAGCGATACTCCCTCCATCAAGAGCTGGTCGCTCGCCTCCGCCTGCGCGCGGGCCAGTGTACCATGTGCATGTGGCTGCGAGCGATCTGCGTGGTGGAGAAAAGGGCTCTCGCCACCGACCGTGGCACCCACCGCACCGTGGGCGAAATCCGCGCGAAGCGGGGGCGTGCCCAGCCCGCTGGAGGAGCGCAGACTCCCGTCCACCGACCGACGGCGCGAGGAGGCCGACGAGTGCGGGTGGGAGCGGGCGCCGTCCTCACCGTGGGCACTGTGGATGCCGCTGTTGCACACAAGCAGTCCCCCCGTCGCAGACAGCGTCGAGTTTCGCGACGGCATGCTGCTGCGGAAGGGGCTGTCTTCGACCGCTTGTCTGCGGTCTGTGTGCAGTACGGCCCGCCGCACGGATGGAGACATCGTCACAGACGTCGTATCGGCATGATCATTAGTGAAGCACACCTCTTGGCTATAACCCAAGTCCGTTGGGTTGAGTTCGCGAGTGCCACGACGGGGGCCGTTCTTTGGGACGGTGTATTTCACCGGCCGTGACGGTCCAGTGTTTTTCCTTGACATAACCACTGATAATGCTTGAGAAAAAGTAGAAGGGAGCAGGTATATTGAAGGACGATTTTGACACCGTCAGTGTTAGAAGAAGAAAAAGAAAATGGAGCGGTATTTCAGCAACGATCAACAAAACGAAAAGTGCAAGTGTTCTCATGGTATTCGTTGCTACTATTGTTCCGCTCCTCACTGTTATTATGATTATATGCAGTTCATGCTCCATTGGCACCATTATATGTATATAGGTTTTATTTTTAAGTTTCCCTTGTTAGTAAAGGATCCAAGGAGGAGGAAATTGAATATGGAAGTTGTAAGCTGTCATGTGTATATTTTGACAACCGTGAATATAAAGAGATGTATGCAGGTGTATATAGTATCCCAATGTGGAGAGCTCTTTACTCCTTCTTTTCCCTTTTAGCCTCAGCACCGCTGCCCGTCGCCTTTTGGATGATGGCCACGAACCAAATGTACTGCAAAATCTGAATGGTCGACACGGCGAGGATGGCAAGCGCGACGGCCGCCTCGTTGTGCAGCTTCTGCTTGTAGCCCGCATCGCCGCGGTGCACAAAGTCGGAGAGCACATCCGACAGCGTGGTGTACATCCAGGTTCCCGTCACGTAGGTACCGCCGATGACGCGAATAATAAAGAAGAGAACCCCAAAGGTGTACTCGCAGAGGGTAGCGCGGTTCTCCAGCACCGCCTTTGTCGCCGCATTCTTCTCTTCACCAGCCAGCGTGCGCAGAATGATGGAGACGTGGAGAAAGGCGTTGCTCAGCTCGAAGCAGCCCGTGTAGTAGCCCCCGTAGTCGTCCGAGAAGGGGAACATGAGGGTGTAGGTGCCGAGGAAGCTGAAGACGCCGTGCACCTTCCACGCCACAGACCACTTGTAGCGAAAGCACGTGACCACGTCCCAGGCAAAGTAGGCCGTAATGGTGGTGCGGTAGAAAGAGTAGTGCTTCAACGGCTTGTACTTATCGTCCGGCAAGCCGAAGCCATTATGAACAAAGTTCGACAGAAAGAGGACCGCCGAGCCGCTCATCACGAGTCCGTTGATGATACTGCAGCCGCGAACCACCATATCCTCTCGTTGCAGTGTGCTCAGCTTCTCCCAATGACGCCCCATCCAGCGCGGCAGGTACTTGACGAGCATATACTGGCACACGAAGTAAAAAGCGAGGGCAGAGAAAAATACCTGCCAGTCTCTCACGAGTGGCATGACCCACACGTCGTATGTGGTAGCAAAGCCCATTGTCTGAAATCAGCAATTAAAATAGATGTTAAAACAAAAACGAATAAACAAATTGAAATAACTTAGCACCAGTGTAGAGAGAAAGGGGGGAGAGGGAACAAGAGAGATGTAAGAAGAAAAATACAAGAATAGGAAGCAAACAAAACAGAAACAACACTAAAAAAAAAAAATCATAATAAGAAGAGAATGTACTTCTGCTTCGCGTATGGCACAGCGCATCCGCACAGAGAGGAAAGCAGCACCACTACCGAAAAGTTCGCCTGTGGTGCCCCCAAGCTAATTCCATCTCACATAATAGCTGTAGTGTGTAAGACACTCGCTTATGTGGTAATAAGTGCATCTCGTTAGAACAGCAAACCGCGGGAGACAACATCGGTTGAAAAGGTAAAAAAGAAAAAAAAAACGGATGCAAATGTGACAACTCCACACCGCTTTGTGCGTCCTTAATCGCTCTCATCGGAAGAGTAATCATCGACATCGGAGTCCGAATACGATCTTTTCCTTTTCCGCTGCGCCTTTTTCTTCGCGGGCGCGGCCTTTCGCAGCCGCGGCGCCGGCACCCGCTTCGCCCTGGCGGGTGCTGGCGCCGCCAGCTTGGTGGCCCCGATGATCGTGCGCGGCCGCTTCCGCGTCTCCTTCACCGCCTCGTCGCCCGCCGCCGGCGCGGGCGTCCCTTTGAGGCAGTCGACGACGTGCAAGCGGTGCTTGCTCTTGACACGCCTGTGGCACAGGGGGCACTGCTCGTCCACCATGCACTGGCCGATGAGCATCTCCGTCTTCTCCTCGTCCGCGGAGACGCCGCCGTGGCGGGCACGCAGCCGCTGCTCGCGCTCGTCCCGCTCCGCGCGCGCGCGCTCCTCCTGCCACTCGTCGTGGCGCACCTGGTCGATCGCCATCTGGCTCACCGGGGCGTACGGGAAGCCGATCGTCGCCTTGCACCGCTTGCAGATGATGGTGGTGTCATAGAGGGAGGCGTCGTAGTCGAAGGGGCACGTGCAGTGCGGGCAGCTGTGGAGCGCCGTCGCACTGCCAAACCGAAAGAGACACGTCTGGCAGTGTATTTTCTTGCCCCACTCTCCCATAAAAAGCGAGTACTGCTGTCTCGAGTCGGGGTCCCACTTGCTGCGGCACTGCGGGCAGCCCACATTAGTCTGCACGTAGACGCCGCCCAGCCGCGCGTCGCCAATGGGGGTGCGGCTCGTGGAGACGGCAGGGGGCCGCTCCGCCAGACGGTCCGCGAGGTCCGCGTGCGCGGCGTCATCTTCCTCGGACTCACTTGCCACGGTGGAGAGATCGCTTTCCTCCTCGTCCTCCGCGGCGCTGCTGCTTGCCTCGCGCGCCGCTCGCTTTGCCTTGGGTGCTTTCGGCTGGACCGCCTTCTTCTCCTTCGTTAGCTTCGCCTCCCGCGGAGCCTTCCGCTTCTCTGTCTTCGTTTCGGCCTTCTTCGGGGACGCGACCTTCTGCGCACGCTGGAGCTCCGCTGCGGCCTTCGCGCGCTCCTTCGGGTTTGCAAAGCACTCGAAAGCGCGCACGAGACACTGGAACGCCTCCGTGCTGCGCGCAAAGGCGCTGCCGAGCTTGTCGGGGTGGATCAGCGCCGCGAGGCGCATGTAGTTGCGCCGCGCCTCCGCCAGTGGGGTCTGCGGCGTGACCGGCGGCAGCTGCGGCGCGAGCGACAGCGTCGCGAAGGGGCTCCCGTTGGCCTGGATGACGTCATTCGCTATGGCAACAGCTTCCGTCATTGAGAGGCACGAGATCGACTCCACCCAGTAATACAATCACAAATACCAAACTGCTGAGGATGAATGCTAGTTAAGGAAGCTAAAATCCATAGAAACAATAATAATGTTCAAAAGAAGAGAGGTAAGGGAGAAAGAGTGTACAGTAATGTGCATGAATTACTCGCTGTTCTTCCTTTTTTCCTCTTCTTCGTAGAAGCACTGAAAAGAGGACAATCGAGACAACAAAGTAAGATCAGGAAATATGATTGATCCGAAAAAGTAAAGCAAGGAACCAATAAACACAAAAGGAGCATATAATACACGGCACGGATTGTATCCTCTCGTACGTACATGGGATGCTTACATGTTGTCGCAATACCCGAAAGCAAACCATCGAAAAGAACTGCCTAAACTGTACATGGCACATCATGTCATTGAACTTGGCGATCTCATTAAAATGGACGTTCTACTTTTAAACCACTTTTTCAAATGCTTCAGCGAATGATCAAAACGTGACTCCGCCCGCAGCTCCCAGCCGTCCGTCTCCTCCACCTCCAAGAAGTCCATGTCGTCGTCTTGCGTTTCCTCCTTCTCAAGAAAGGACTTTCGATATTCCACAATTTCATCGTGGCGCGACTGGTTCCGCTGAATGAATGGGTGGGACACGATATCGATGTAGCTCGCACGCTCGTTCATGTTCACTTCTAGCATCTGCCGCACGAGATCCTTCGCCTCCTCGCTACGCTGGTCCCAGATGAAGCTATCAAAATCCAGTCCGTTCAGGATTTCCCTTCGCTGCTGTGCGCACGTTTTCCCGCTCGTCGCGAAGCGCCCCGTGAGCAGTATGTAGGCGACGATGCCCAGACTGAAGATGTCGGCCTTGACGAGCTCGGCGCGCGTGAGACGCAGGGGCGTGCTCTCCACCGCGGCCGTGAGATTCTCGGGCGACACATATCCGGGGGAGCCCGCCACACTTAGCGTGTGCGCACCGTAGCCCTCAGCTAACACCGAGAGGCCGAAGTCGATCAGCACTGCCGTGCGGTAGTCAGAGGACAGTACAATGTTGTCGAGTTTAATGTCGCGGTGCACCACATTGCGCTCCTCGTCCAGGTAGTGGATCGCCTCGGCGACCTGTGCGATCACGTGGGCCACGAAGGGCTCCACTGGGAGACTGTGCTTCGTGATGAAGCGGTACGCGACGCGGATCTTTCCACCCCGCATCGCCTCCATGACGATGTAGAAATGCTGCATGGTCTGGAAGCACTCGTAGAACTGCGGCAGGTTTGGGTGTGTATTGCCGCGCATGATGTCCACCTCTGTCAGGGCCCGGCGCCACGCGGCGTACGTCATATTTGTGCTCTTGCACGCACTCTTCACCGCCACGTAACGCTTGTTGGCGTTGCGGCGGTCCGTAAGAAAGTACACCTGGCCAAAGCCGCCCTTGCCGACCTGTGCACTGGGTATGAAGGTCGGGAAGCGGTCCTCCACCTTCTCGTAGTAGATGCAATTCGGAATCGGAAACTCGTTGAGCATCGTCGAACAACACTGTATAAGCGCGTTGATGGAGGCGTCGTTCAGAAACGACAGTATGACCGTGAGAGGTGTCGACTCGCGCACGTTGGTGCAAGGATTGATGAAGCTGCGGAATATCACCGGCAGCTGACAGCGGCGGCAGCGGCGGTAGCTGATACCGTCGAGACGCGTCACGTAAGGCGCGCACGGTCCGCAGAAGATGCGACCGCACCACCGACAGTGGTGCCGTTTGAAGATGCCCATCGGAGCGTCACAAACTGGTGCGGTGCACACGTCCACGTCGCAGTTAGGCTGCCACTGCGCGCCGGGTATGAACAGGTTGTAATTCCATTTATGGGAGAGATGCTTCGCCATACTCGATCTGCGAAAGAAGAAAGACGGGAAAGAGAAGGAGGACCAACATATGCTGCAAAGAGAGTTTGCCTGAGTCCTCGCTGAAGCGAGAAACAAGGAAGCGTATCTGGGACACAAAGAGGCACACAAAGAAACAACAAAAAAAAACATAAAAGCAACGCAGTTTAATATGTATCATCAGAATAATTAAAGGGAAAAAAAAACAGAATAAAAAATATATGCGGAGATGCAAAGAGAAAAGCACATGCTCTCTCTCTTTTTTTTTTACTTACTCCTTTACTGAGGTATTAACACCTTTGTTTTATTGCTGAAGGCGACGCTTGGCAACACCCTTCGGGAAGTCCTTTGCCATCTGCTGGCATATCTTCTCCACCGCCGTGTGGATGTCGTCCACTTCCGGCGCGACGCGCTTGAGAAGGTCAGTTTCAAGGAGGTTGTTGCTGCGACCCGAGAGCAGAATCTTGTCCTGCTCCTCCACGGTGAAGTTCTGGTAAGTATAACCGGAGTCGACGTGCTTCTTATAGAGATCAAGCACCTCGTTATGCGAGATGCTGCCGGGGTTTGTGAAGTTGATGGTACCGGTCATCTTTTCGACGCACAGACGGATGAGGATGGGGATCATTTCCGGCAGCACCGTCATGCTGTTCTGAATGTTCACAACACGGTCGTAGTTCACAATCTTTGTGATAAAGTTGTACGGGCTGTCATCCGCGGTGATGGGCATACGAATGCGGCAGTTGAGCACCTTGTCGTTAAAGAGCAGGTGCATGAGACGATCCGTGTAGCCCTTCACGGTGCTGTAGGAGGAGCCGAAGAAGTTGGGCCTGTCCGCTTCCGTGAAGCCGACACCGCCGATCTGGTGAGCCTCATCGTACTCGAAGATGCAGCCGGTGCCAAGGTAGGTAAAGTGCACACCGCGGCGGGTGCACAGCTCCGCGAGGACCAGGGGACTCCATGCGTTGTCACGAAGGTTCTCCATCAGCTTTCCCTTCTGCTCGAGGTAGTCGATGGTGCAGAAGTCACCACCGCGCGTGCGTCCAATGAGCGAGATGACGCGGTCCGGCTTCACCTCATCCAGCTCGCGCGCCACGGCGTCCTCGTCGTTCGCGCGACTGGTGGCGCCGACGCCGGTGTGCCCGGCAGCGGCCAGAGCCGCCATCACCTGGCCGCCGATCCATCCCCTGTGACCCCAGACAAGAAACTTCATAGTGTTTAAAGAACAAAAATATGCTAAATGCTGATAGTAATCAGATGAATGCTCTTGTCACTAAAGATAAAAATATATATATGAAGTTTGGGGAGGAAAGCAACAGTAATAAAAAGTAACTGTATTTACGTCGTTTATAACAAGGAAAAGGAATACGAGATTATGGGGAGGAGAGATGCAAAAGTGTAAACATAAGAGAAGAGATACTTCCAGCAACAGACACGCATGCCGCACACGTCACGTGCATCACCGGTGTTTCATGCAGCCACTGCCCGAGGGGCACCCCTCCCCCAATCTTCTTCCACTTTATTTTAGAATCTTAATCCGAGAAATGTGAAAACAGAAAGGGAAAAAATGATTAAGTGTTTACTTCTACTTTGCTTATTAGTAGGATGGAGTGTGTATGCAGCAACTGCCGGGAGAAACATAAACATGTAGCTCCATATAATGTTTTTTTTTTCTGAGTGTCTCAAAGCGACGTTACAACTTACCGATGGCTTTGTACCACAAGCGGCGCACGCCGGTCGCATTGTCTACGCTATTCTCAAGGTCCTTGATCGCCGGATCGTCCGCGAGGGAGCGGCGCACCTCAGGGTCGTGGGCCGCCGCGCAGCGCTTCAGCACCGTCATATCCTTCTGGCAGTGACTGACCTCGAACATATTCATCATCATGCACTGGTGCAGTTTCTCGGCCTCGTGCGCACATTGGCTCGTCATTTCGAAGTTCTTGTAGCTGTACTGCTTCTCTTGCGTCCGGTTGGTCCACTCCTTGAGGCACCCGTAATACTTCCCACGCTGCAGCTCACAGGCTCCCTTCGGTCGGTCAGGGCCATAGTCGTACTCTTTCAGACAAACGCGCCAGAGCGCTGCCTCCACCGCGCACGGTGCAGGATCCTCTACGATCGTTGGCATCCCTTCACAGCGTAACGATGCGCGTGTTCGTAAAGGTGAAATCTGTCATATAAAAGAGAAATAATGAGAGGGAAATAATTATAGATAGAAGGATATCCGATCAATGCCCAGAGTGCACAGAAACAAAAGTCTAGCACAATTGCAACAAAGCCAAATAATGCAAAAGGGCTGAAGTGAAGGTGTACAGACACAAATAAAGTGAGTCGGAAAAAAAAAACTATACAGGATATATAATGCATGTTGTTCAATTGCTGTACAGCCAAAAAAGGATGGGTTCTTAACCAGGGAAGTACTGTGCATGTTACGTATGTTCTCTATCTCTACTTCCTTCGTTTTCTCTTCTCTATGTAACCATTTCGGTTTTAAACGTTTTTTTTTTGGGGGGGGAGGTGTTATTGAACATGAGACCTCCACTCTTGTTCTCCCTTTTCTGCTCTCACTCGTCCTCACCCTCATATCTCTGTTCACTGCGCTAGCGGATGGTCTGATGGCAGATCCACAATGCTAAAGAGTTGTTGAAACGCTGACACCCAGCGGAAGTGATCCTCCCGGTTCGCAGCTCGTAGAAGCAGTTTGTATTCCTTCTTTTTCTCGCGGTAGATGACACACAGCTCGCGCCCAGGCTTACTCGCCTTCTTGTGGGTCTTACCGGACGGGCGCGTGACGATGCGGGTGTCCTGCAGCGACAGGCGCAGAAAGCCAATCGCCTTCTGACACAGCTCGTCCTCGTAGTAGCCGAGGCACACGGAGTCGTTGAAGCTGGCTAAGATGAAGTACCGCCGCTTCCAGTTGGACACAAAGGCCAGCGCGCCCTTTCCGATGGAGCACTTCTCCAGCCAGCCCTTGCACACACTGCGGTCGGGGACGCCGCCGCCGCCGGGATCCAGTGTCTGCCCGGGGCGCTGCTGGAGCGCATCGCCGGCGCGCTCGGCAAAGGCGGGTGCGGCGAAGCTGGACGTGAAGAGCAGCGTGTCACCGACCGACGGCCCGGTCGGCGCACGGTGCGGCGAGGCGGCCAGCGTCTGCTGCACCAGCGACGCCGCCGCCTCGCCGACGGCGGGGTCCACGTGGCGCGCGGACAGACTCAGAGAGGAGTCGAGGGAATCGCCCGCTGGATCGCTCGGCGTGTCCACCGCGAACGCATCCGCGGAGACCTGAGGCGGCGTCGCGGCCAGGAGCGGCGCTTCTTCCTGAAGCGGCGGCGGCACCAGCAGCGCCGGTAGGTCCCTGGTCGCCTCCTTCACCTCGTCGATGGCCGCCACGTCATCCTCCGACAGCAGCTGGCCGCTCTGGAAATAGCCCTCGATTATTTTGGGCGGTGCCGGCGAGGCAAAGCCGTTGTCGCTGGCCGCCTCCATCAGAAGAAAGCCCTTCCCGTGCGGCCGGTCGCGCACAAAGTGGCCGTAGTAGCGCTGCCCCTCCGGCTGCTTGTACGCGAGCCGCCCCACGCCGTGCAGCTGCCCAGCGCGGAAGTCACCCTTGTAGTGGTCGCCGTTCGCGAAGAACATCTCTCCGCGGCCCTCCGGCTTCTCGTCGCGCCACTCCCCGACGTAGCGGCGGCTGCTGCCGGGGAAGGTCATCGTGCCGCTCACCTTGCGGCCGTCGCGCCACAGGCCGTGGTAGAGCCGCGCGCCGCCGCCGTAGCTCGCGCGGCCCTCGCCCGTGCACGTGTTCTCGACGAACGCGCCCTCGTAGTAGTCCCCGTTCGCCTGCGTCAGACGGCCACGGCCGTGCCGCTTTCCGCCGCGAAACGTACCGACGTACACGCGGCCATCGGTGAAGGTGTACTGGCCTTCCTCGTCCTCCGCGACCGCCCCGTCGCGGAGGAGGCCGCTGAAGGTGTCGCCGTTCGCGTAGGTCACCTCGCCCTTGCCGTCGAACTGTCCCTTGTGGAAACTACCGTCGTAGCGCACGACTGCCGCCGCCGCCGTCGCTGTGCCCTCGAACCGCCCCCAGCCCTCCAAGGACCCCTTGAAGAAGGTACCGGTGTAGGTGCCGCTCGGCGTCACGAGCGTGCCCTGACCCTGTAGCGTGTGGTCCTTCACGTTGCCTGTGTAGAAGAAGCCCTCCGACAATTCTATTTGCTCGTAGTATCCATCATCGTAGGCGTCTAGGGTTTTACGCTCTGGTTCGCTAAGCATGAAGAAGAAGAAAAAGGCGAGATCCTAAAACAAACTGATAACAACAACACAAATCAATACTCAACTAAAGATTAGAGAAACAGAAAGAAGGAGAGGATACAGACTATGGAAAGTTTAACACATACGAACAGTATTACATACAATGAACCAACTGCATAAACATCGTTGTTGAAGGTTCGATGCTGTAGATACAAGTATCACGTCTACTTTAGTTAGAACACCTCTTTTGCAGAAACAGCAAAAAAAAATGAAGAGCAAAAAGAAGCGTTTAGAACTAGTTGGTTTTATTGGCAAATACATATGAACGCTAGAGAATTTGATACAATGAAGAAGGAACAACATCTAAAAAGAGGCAAAAACAACAACAACAAAAAAAAATAATAAATAAAAAATGCAATCAACATTACAATAAATGAAATACTCATTATATCACACGCAATGAAAAAAGGAAAAAAGGAACAGTGGATACATTATTCACACGAGGTGAACAATTTAGCAACATGTATATATACGTGTGTACGTATTTGTTTTAGTTATGTTTTTGAAAGCAATTAGACATGTGCATCTAATGAGTCTCATCGTAGGGACACATCATCGTTATCTACGGCAGTATTGCGCACTGACTTTTTCGAGGTACGCTTCGCCGGCGGAGGCCTTGGCGGTGGCGAAGCTAACGTGACAGACGTGGGGCCCGCGGCGGCAGCCGTCGGCGCCGATACCGCCCTCTCGTGCTTCGGGCGCAGCGACATGAGCCGCATGACAATCGTGCCCTCCAGCTCCGGCGGGAAGGGGTAGGTGACACCAAGACGGTCCGCCAGCGCCATGTACTCAACCAGCTTCTGCTTGATGGGCAGCAGCTGGTTCGTGAGGGTGAGGATCTCCATCTCCTTGTTGCGGACTTCGCGACGCAGCCGCTTGATCTCGTGCGCCGCATCCTCTGTGCTGACGTTGAGCGAGCTCTTCTTGAGCTCGCTCTTCAGCCGGTCGTTCTCGTCCTGGAGACAGCGGACCTGCACCTCGACGTCCAGGTTGGAGTGCTTCTGGAAGGAATTGTTTGCACTTATCGGGACGGAGCTATTCATCCGCGACATCAGACCGGTGGTGGACTCAATCGCCTTCACGCGTTTCTGCAGGCTGCTGCGCTCGTCGTCCATCTCCTGGTACGCCTCCTCCAGCTCTTCCTGCGCGGACTGGAGGTCCTTCGTCAGACGGGTGTTGCTCTCCTTCAGCGCCGCGTTTTCCTTCTTGAGGAGGGCGATGTCACGCTCCAGCCGCGTTACATCCTCGTGGAGGACCGCGACCGTAGCCGCCGTGAGGCTGTCCGCCACCGTGTCGGGCGCCGCACCACCGTCGGGTGCCGCTAGCACATCCGCGGTGTCCTCGCCCACTACCTGGTCGGCCAACGTCTTCTTCTTCTTCACCTTTTTGACCTTCTTCTTGGGCTTTTCGGAGGCCTGCGCATCGCCCTGCACGATCCCATTGTCGTCGCCTTGCTCCTCCAACTCGCGGATCCTGTCCTCGAGTGCGGCGGCTTGGCTCTGCGCCTCCTCCAGCGCCGCCTCCTGCTGCTGTAGCTTCGCCTCGAGCTCCACGATGCGCAGCTGCGCGGCGGCCCCGCCGGCGCTCGCGCCGGCACTGATCGGCGACGCCGCGTCCCGGCCGTAGAAGCCGCCGCTCGCGCCGCCGTTGGCCAGCTTCTTCTTCAGCGCCTCGTTCTCGGTCTGCAGGGCCTCGTTGCTCTTCTTGAGCGCCGCGCAGCGGTTGATCTCAATGTCGTAGGCTGCGCGGTCAGCACCGCTCATTCGACTCTTGAGCTGTGTTTGGAGGGACATAATGGTGCGCTGGTCTTCCTCGCCGTCGGACTTCTGCTGCGCCTGGATGCGCTTCAGCTCGCCACGCATGCGGTCGTTCTCGCACTGCAGTCGGTACTGACTATCCGACGAAGCCGGCGAGGACGGTGATGCTGGAGCTGCAGCGGCGACCGGCGCCGTGACGACAGTCGTAGGGGTGGCGGTGGCAGCGCCACCTCTCTGCAGCTCCGCGATCTGCACCCGCAGCGTCTCCTCCGCCCGGCACTTATCCTCAAAGGCACGGCGCTGCTTATTGATCTTATCCTCAAGGTCCGCGATGGTGGCGGCATCCTTCTCGATCTGCGAATCCTTCGCCGCCAATTCCTCCTTCATTTCGTCGATAGTGTCGATCAGCTCGGTGTACTTCTTCTGCTCCACGCTACACTTCTCCGTGAGGGTGCTGCGGTTCTGCTGGTACTTCTCCTGTAGCGACTCGATCTGTTTGACGTGCTCGTCATTTTCGGCCTCCAAATCGACGATCGTCTGACGGTAAATCAGAATCTCAGACTTGAGCTTTTCGAGGTCGGCGTTCTTCTTTTTAATGTCCTCGTTAAGTTTATCACGCTCATCCACGGCGGACTTATAGAGACCCTCCGCCACGAACTGCCCTTGCGTCGACTTCACCTCGGCGATGGTGTGGTTCGCCTTCTCCAATTCCATCTTGAGTGTGGCCAGCTCCTTCTGTGACTGCGCCTCCGCCGTCGTCTTTGCCGTCATTCGCTCGTTATTCATCTTTAGCGCCATTTCGCGAATACCATCCTGCATGTCGCTCATTTGCGTTTCTAGCGATTCGTTCACCTTGCGGAGCCGCTCGTTTTCTGCCGTCAGCATGGACACTTGTTCCTTCAGCTTCGCCTCGCTATCGGACAGTTGGTTGACCTTGTCTTGCCATCCCTGCACGCTATTCTTCTGTGTGACCGACACCGTATGCTGTGCATCCGTGATGGAGCGAAGTCGCTCGATTTCCTTGTTTGCCTCATCTAACTGCTTCTTCAAGGGCGTCATCGTGTGCTCCATCTTCTCCTTCTCCGCCTGCAGCTCTGCGTACTGGCTCATGTTGATGCTGCGGCTCTGGGCCAGCTCCATGTATGCGATCGTCTCCTTTGCTTTGACGTATTTATCCTCCAGCGCGCTCGTCGAAGCGATGCGGTCTTCCAGATGCTTCTTTTCGTTCTGCGCCTGGTCTAGCTTGGCTTGCAGCGCAGGGATTTCGTCGACCTGGCGCCGCAGCTTCTTGTTCTCTGTCTTCTGATGCTCTAGCTCGCTCTCTGCTGCCTCTTTTGCTGCCTGCAGGGTGCGCTGATCCGCCGTCACGTTGGCGCACTTCTTGAGGAGAAAGGCAACGCGCTGTTTATCCTCCGCGGTGGCGCGCTCCAGTCGTTGGGCCTCCTGGTCCCTGGAGACGGCGTACGTCTGCGCCTGCTGGAGCTGCAGCACCAGCTGCTCCTTCTCGAACTCTAGCTTCGCGATGCGCTCCTTGTTCGCGCTCAGCGTCTGCAGCACCTGTGTCGTGTCCAGATCGTCCGCCGGGACGGTGTTGCCCATCGCGGCCGCCTTCCGCTTCGCCTCCACGTCCTCTAGGTACTTGATGCGGTCCTTGCAGAGGCTCACCTCGTGCGCGAGGGCATTCTTCTCCAGGTCCAGCTTGCTGTACTGCTCGGCCGACACCGTGCGGGACATGGCCGACTGCTGTGTGGAGAGGTCGCGCTGACACTCCACCAGTTTCGCCTGCAGCGCCGCGTAGTTCTTGTCCTGTTTAGCGGTTGTGTCGAGCAGCTGAAGCTTCAGCGCCTGCAGCTCCTTGCGGGCGCCCTCCGCCTCCGCCTTCGCGTCCGCTAGTTCCGCGCGCAGCGTCTCGCAGCGCGTGCACGTCGCGGCGCTGGGGGGCGTTCCGGCCGCGACCTGCCGCTGCAGCTCCTTCACCTGTGACTTGTGGGCCTCGCGCTCCGACTCTAAGCGGCGGCCGAACTCTTCACTCTCGGAGCACTTCATCTGATGCAGCTGCTCTTCGGTGGCTAGGGCGCTGCGCAGCTGCTCCAGCTCCGTCCGCAGACGCAGCAACTCGCTATCCGCCGCCGCCGACTGCGGCTGCGGTGTCGATGCCTTCCGCGAATCGGAGGCGACCTTGAGGCTATTTTGCAGTTTGATGGTCTCGTCACATTTGGCGCGCAGACTCTCGCTCATCTCGAGCACCTTGTCGTTGAGGTCCGAGGAGCGCTTCTGCTCCCGCAGCAGCTGGGCCCTCAGCTCGCCAATCACCGAGGAGGCGCCCGCCTCCTCGATGGGAAGGATGCGCACGTTGATGCATTTCGGGTTGCCGTCGCTCATCAGATTTTGCTGCTCCTTGATGACATTGGACAGCTCCTGCGCGTTCACGGTCGCGCTGTGGAGGCCAGAGACGAGGGCTTCGACCTCATCTTGTGTGGTCGGGTGGGTCGTCTTGTATGCGACAAACTCGTTCTGCAGCGACTCGCACATCTTTTCCATCTGCTCGCGCGCGGCGGTTTTGGAGCCGCCGAACCACCCAGCCTTCTCGGGCTCAAACAGGCTGCGCAGCACGGAGGTGCCGGCGAAGGGCTTCGTGGTCATGTCGGTCACCTTCTTCTGCAGGAGCGTCATGTCCCGCGTGAGGTTGGCGTTCTCCTCGCACACGCGGCTCAGCGCCGCGGCAAGCGTCGAGCCCTCGGCCTCGAGCTGCTTCAGGCGTTGCACCAGCGCATTGCTTTCGTCAACGCTGTGTACTATCTGTGTGGCGCCGCCGCCGGTATCGCCGCCGTTGGGAAGGCCTGGTGCGTCCTCGTCGCCCTTTTTCTTGATGCGGACGACTCTTTTCTTGCTGCCTAATTTGTAGTCGTCCAAGTTATCCGGGTCTTGATAGGTGGTCATGGGTGATATATATATATATATATATATTTACGTTGAAAAGACGCACCGGTTTAACAAAAAAAAAAAGTTATGTACACTTCGCAAAGTCAAAATGATGCAATTTACAATTGCGCTCGATATCTAGTGTTTAACGCGCTTGTCTCTTCCTCGGGTATATTTTTTTCCCGTACGAGGTATAAATGGTGAACTGTAAGCAAACAAATGTGAAAAAAAAATGATGCTACACACCAATTGCAACGACGACGACAACAACAAAAAAAGAGAAAAAGAGAGAAAGAGATGGAGGAAGCGAATGCATGCAGAGAGATGAATGAAAGAAAAAAATGTCCATGAATAAGATGTAAAAGACACACATCCCTGCACCTCATGCAGGTGCCGTTACAACGCACGATCAGAACACAGAGCATGACCTTTTTATGTGTTTTCTTATGTCATCCTCACGGTACCCTTCATGCAATAAGATAATAAGATTCACACAAGTAGAGAAAACATAAAAGCAACCAAAAGGGACAACTTCTAAATGGAAAAACGAATCTCTGTTAAAGTGAATACTCGGAATACGCATGGGTCAAAGCACCATGGTGTGAACACAGACACTGGATAAATCACGATACCAAATGGGTGTAATTTACAAACATTTTTTTTTCCTTCATGTCTCACCTCTGTTATCATCTGTTCCATCCCCTTTGTTCCCTCATTATCTCTTTTTCAATTAGTTAGTTATGATGTTTAATAGTATTCTTGTTTTTTTTTTAAGAAAAGGAGAGTGCTTCCTTGTGATAGGGAAAGGGGGGAGACATTTTCGCGCAGACACGGTGTGCGCCATCTTTTATTTTTTCTTCTCATTGCGCTCCTTCGCGTCGACGACGGCGATGTGGTACAGACCGTCGATCAGCTGCTGCACGTTCACCACCTGTTTCAGCAGACACGGGCCCGCGCAGGCCACGAAGGCATACCACAGGAGCGTGCCCACCGTCTCCACGTCGCGGTAGGCGCTCCAGGCAAACAGAAAGATGTAGGAGAACTCCTGGCCAATACAGAGCACACCCATAAACTTGCGCTTCGAGTAGTACTCGCGCAGCAGCCAGAAGATACCGTCCGACACGTCCTTGTGCGAGTCTTTCTGCACGAACACGGACGCGTACATACGGCAGAAGTGCGAGCCGACGTCCAGGAAGAGGAGGGTGGAGAGCACGAACGTCACGAGGTGCGGCGCCGGCTGCAGCACGCCGTCCAGGATGACGAGCATGCCCGCGGTGGAGGCGCGGTCGGTCAGCATGTCGAGGATGCTGCCAAAGTGCGAGCACTGGTCCAGCGCGCGCGCCGCCATGCCGTCCGCCGCGTCGAGCACGAAGGAGGACGTGTAGAGAAACAGAAAGAGCATCGGGTAGTAAGGGGCGATGAGGTACGCGATGAGCGAGAAGGCGATGCGGGCGTAACCGATAAGGTTCGGGACGAAGAGAGAAACCCGCGCTGGGGTATACGCTTGCGAGGGCATGATGACAGTCTTTTCGTTGAAGCTGTGTTTACCACCCCAAAGAGCTAGATTGAACAACAAAAAGTGAAGCGCAAAGAAAACTACCGAGCACGAACTATAATAAAGAGATGTAGAAGCAGGAAAAAAAAAGGTGGTAAATGGAGGGGAGAGATAAAATGGGAAAACAAGGGTGAACAAACGTTAGCGTACGTGTGTGAGAGATGACGATCCAGCGCGCTGCTGAAGGCATAAACTACAATTCGCGTAACATCGAGACTTAAGAATAACACTAGCGAGTGTATAAATGTGAAAGGAGTCATGCATTTTACAGTGGCACATACGGATGGCCAACGACAACTACGAAAAAGGGAAGAGCGCGAAGAGCATCATCAAACTATCGTTGGACCTTTTGGGCGCGATCGGTTCTTCAGAAAGCTACCGCGCTCCTTCCTCGCCTCCTCCCGCAACTCCTGCCGCATCTCATCCACGTTGTACGGGCACGCCCTGTACTTCAGCACCGGATATCGAAAGTACACGTTCTCCTTGGCGACAATCTGCTTCGCGCTGCAGCGTCGACACACATCCGTCTGTTCCTCTTGGGCCCCACGGGAGCGCTGCGTGTGCGGCTTACTATAACGATGCTCATCCACTAGGTTGAAGTCTGAGAGCGGGAGGCGCACACCACAACAGACACACAGACGCTTGCAACTAGCGCAGACGAGCAAGTGTTTTGGGCCCTTCGCATTCGGAAAGTAGTTAGCCGGCAGGAGACGCGTGCAGCTGCTGCACTTGAGCTGCAGATTCTTCCGCGACACTAAGAAAAGCCGGCTAAGCGAGAACATGATAAGATGACTCGAACCCGATCTCTGTGGTTTTTGCCCCGGCGCGCCAGGACGTATTTTACTGTGTGTAAGTTCAGAAGAGAAGAGAAAGAAGAAGAAGAGCGATGTAGACGATTGTATGAGCAAAGGACAAGAGACGCGTAAACCGTCAACGGGATTCCATTCTCGATAAAGAGGCGCACGACTAGGGTTGACGCACCAGACCCTCAAGTGCTCGAGTAACAGTATTACAACTGAGAGGTATCTTACAACACTCACACACACACACATACATATATACATGTATGCATTCACTTAAATAAAGGACTAATGTGAAAATCGTAGATAATGATGTCCCGGCCCATCATGGCCTCCAACCTCTGCCGCACCTCCGCCTCAACCGTGTCGAGGGAGGGCACCACATCCTTCCAGGACACCCCTGTGCCGTCCACCGTGCCGTTCGCCACCATCTCGCGAGCGAACACGCTGTTTGTGCCCGGCCGCACTTTTTGGCGGAAGATGCAATCGTAGTAGCGCGACACGAGCAGGTCCTGGAGAACCGTTTTGATCCTCTCCTCGTAGGCCGGCAGGTTGCCCTGAAGATCCCCATTCTTCTTGTCCTGGGCACGCACCGTGCTTGTGATCAACAGCCGCGGCATCTTGTGCGCGCCGAGCGGCGCCGGTGCACGAGCCGATGCCTCTCGTTGCTGCTCCTGCTGCCCACCCGTCCTGTGGGGTGGCACCAGCGCCCGCTTCTGGGGGGCCGCTTCGGTTGGCGACGTCAGCAGCTGATCGCGGCGGCGCACCGCCACGGTGGCGCGGGAGCTGTGGAGGTTCTCCGCCTCGACGTTGTGCAGCAGCTTCTTCGAGATGAACCGGTCCGGTACCAGTTCCTTCGCCGCGTCCCACTGCACCACACACTGACTTTTCTGCACGTACAGATAAATCCGGTGCATGAGAGAATTGATGTATATCGTTTTCCTCGATGGCGTGCGGTCGACAACGTCACTGCTGCTCGCGGCCGGATCCACTTTTTCCAAAGGCGCTACCTCGATCACCGTTTCTCGTCCCGTCCATCGGTTCTGAATCACCGCGTAGTCGCACGGATAGTGCTGGAACATGCTGCGTATCAACGGTTTGGGATTATTGGTCAGTTCGTAGGTATACGTGGTGAAGTAGTACACAACGTACATGACCACTGTGCAAGCAACGACGGAGTAAAAAAGGAGCGTCAAGCGCGTTTGGTTGATGATAAAGTTCGGGTGCGATGTTCGTATATTCTCGATGAAGTCATAGCCAACTTTGCTGTACATCCGACGGTACTCGCCGTGATGGTGCTCGTCCGTCATGCGCTCCCTCTCGCTGGACCCCGCAAAGCGGTCCAGTTTCCGTTCTTCGCGCGGCCCCTTCCCGGCACAGGTGGAGGACTGCCCTTGCGCATCGGGGTCGCTGCGGAAAGCAGTCGTGGTGGACACGTCTCGTCTCCCCGTGACAAGGAACGGAGAGAAGTAGCGGCACCTCTCTGCTCGACATCCTAATACAGATGTTCTTTCATGTGGAGCTACAGCATGGATGATTCTAAACGAACGCATCTAGAAGATGATCAATGAGAACAGCAATGGGAAAGAAGAACGAGGTTCATTCCATTGAATCATTTTTAATAGCTTCTACAGAGGTACCGGCACCTGCAGTGCATACGATCTTATTCTTTTTTTTTTCTCTCTGTTGATCCCCACAACACAAAACAATACTTTGGTTAGCAACACGGTGATAAACTAGACGTAGCAGTGGAGGGGCAAAATAAGTGTACACGGAATACGTTACTTAAGCGTCCGATCCCACTATTCTCTCGCCCGCTTTCCACCAGACAGCTCCGTCACCTTCCTTTCGGTCGGTCTCGACGCTGCAGTTGCGCTCTTCATCACCTCCGCAATGTGCTCCTTCAGCTTCACCTCCTCCTCGAGCTGGTCTACGCGGTGCTGCGTCAGCACGCACAGTGCACGCAGCTGACGGAGACACAGTTCGTTCAGCTTTGCATCGCGGTTCGCCGGAACGGAGAGGTCCACCCGCGCCATCTCGATCCCTAGGGCCGTCTGAAGCGTCGCCATGCGCTGTTTGCGGGCTTCCCTCCGCTGCTCCCACTCCTCCCGTGTCATGCCCTGTATGGTCGACGGCTCGGCCGGGGCGGCCGTCGTGGCCGCGATGGCGAGCTGGCGCGTTTGCACGGCAGCCGGCGGCGCCTCGGTCGCCTTCCAGACGATGATCTTCTTCGACAAGTCCACGAACGACATGCCATTGAAGGAGAGCGCCGTGCTGAGACTGTTGATGCTGGCGAGCACAACGACGACGCGGTCCTCTACAACGTCCCATGCCTCCACGGCACCGCAGCGCTGCATCATCAAGCGCACGAGATCCTCGCGGGCGTCCTCGGCGCAGTCGCACACGTACACAGTGCGATGGAGCTTCCCCACGAGATCTAAAGGCATCTTTCCTGTTGCTCTCGTTGATTTGGAGCTCTATCTTATATATACATGGAGAGGGGGAGAGAGAAAAAAATTGCCTTAAATAGTGTAACGTATATCACAATAAAGGCATACAAACCTAGTATCGAGTCGCTGTGCACCACTTCATCATTATTTAATGCTAGGGAGCAACCTCACTACTGCGTTTAGAAGAACAATACAAAACTGTAACGGAAAGTAGAAAGGGGGAATCTATGTTTATAATATGTACAATGAAATAACGGAAAGCAATCGGGTTCGTGCATACAAGAGAGAGAGGGTACATATATGTCTTGATATACAAACAAATACAAAAAGAAAAACATCAAAAGATCAATCTCCATGAAATGGAACAGGCGATAACGACAAGGAGCTGTTCAGTGAGCCGGCCTCTCGGGGTGGTGTACAGCAGACCCCGTTACGCTGCTGCTGGACGTAGGTATCTTGTTGTCCCTTCACATCGACCGAGACGCTATTGCGACTGTTGTTGCTGCTGGTGGAGGAATAGCCATCAAAGTCGAGTCGCTGGATACAACTATCGCCCGTTCGATGTGGCAGTACCCAGTTATCCGCCTCTTCCGACGCGCCGTGCGCCTCGCTGCGCGCTGCGCTATGGCTGATGCCCTGCCGCGTCTCGCTGAAAGAGACGGAGCGCTTCGGTTCCCCCACACGGCCGCGGGCACCGTCTCCCTCGGTCAGTCGAATCACGTCTGCAGTGGGCACAGCCCTGGCGGCGGAGGGAGCAGCAAGCGGCTGCACGAGGCGCCGGTTATCCAAGTGGGAAAGCAGCGGCGTCGGCGGCTCCGGGCTGCTGAGCGACGAGACGCCGGAAAGACTGCTGCTCGCCTTGCGACTGTGCTTGGCGTTGCTCTCCTCGAAGGACGTCGCCGTCAGGCTGCTGACCACGAGCGTCGCGGACATGGCCGAAGCCTCTTCGCTGTTAACGCCGCTGCGAGTGCACAGCGCGGTCAGGGCGGCGAGGCCGCCCCCCGCGGAAGGCGCGCACGTGATCGAATTGACACTCAGCGACACGTCGCTCAGGAGAAAACTGCCAGACGAAGTCGTCCGCAGCCGCCACGGCGGACCGCCGGCGTGACTCCCGTTCTGCGCCGTGTTGGTGCTCGTGGACAGCACATTCGTCGTGTCTGCGGTGCTCACCAGCGACGAGCACTGCGTGGCCGGGAGCGCCACCGCACTCGCGCTGTCGCCGCTGCGGTCGTCCTGGGGCCGTCGCCGCACGCCACACTCCGGCGCCGCCCCCCGCAGCGGGACGTCCTCCACCCCCGCAAGGAAGTTGTGCTGCAGCGCCTGCGCCGCCGTGAGGCGCCGCCGGTCGTCCACCTCCAGCAGCCCGCGCACAAACGAGCGGGCTGCCGGCGACACGCCGGCCGGCCACTCGAGCACCTCGCCCTTCGCGATGCACGCGCACGTGTCGACCGCGGACATGCTCGCGCCGAACGGCACGGCGCCGGACAGCAGCTCGTAGCACATGACGCCGAGCGACCACATGTCGGAGGCGGTGGTCGCGCCCCTCTGGAGGACCTGCTCGGGCGACAGGTAGTCCAGCGTGCCGCACACGGTGAAGCGGCGCACCCGCTGCCCGCTGCAGCGCGTCGCCCAGGAGAAGTCGGCCAGCTTGCACTTGCCCTTTTTGAGCAGAACGTTTTCCGGCTTGATGTCGCGGTGGAGAATGTGGAAGCGGTGCATGAGGTGCAGCGCAGACGTCAGCTGCCGCGCGACGGTCCGCACCTGCGGCTCCGCCAGCCGCCCGCCGGGCTGCCGCGCCGCGAAGGACGCCAGCGAGCCGCCGTCGGCGTGCTCGAGCAGCAGGAAGATGCGTTCGCTGTCCCAGAAGTAGCCGTGCAGCCGGAGCACGTGGCCGTGGTGGCGGCCCAGGTACGACTGCAGCTCGATCTCCCGGTGCATCTGCGTCAGCAGGTCGTTGTACAGCAGCATCTCCTTCGAGATGCACTTGAGCACCACGCCGAACTTGGTGCGCCGCTCGCGGGCAAGGTAGATCTTGCCGAAGCGGCCCTCGCCCAGCTTTGGGCCGACGTCGAAGTCCGCGAGGGACCAGTTGCGTCCCGTGCCTTCATCGTGCTCGCCGTGGTGCAGGTTCTGCGGGCTCACCATGATGTTGACGTGCCTGCCGCGGAGCTTGTACGCCGGGGACTCCCTCATCGCCGGGTCCGCCATCCTTGGCGGTTGCCGCAACGGCCGCGTCCCATCCCCCTCCTCCTCGCACGAAGGGCTCTTGAACTGCACGACGCGCGGCCGCGGCGGCGTCGCGGAGAAGGGCGCCGCGGCCGCACTGGCGGGCCGCCACCCACCGCCGCGCGGCATGATGGGCGACGGCGAGCGCACCGTCGCGCGGGGGTCGGAGGAGCCATACGCGCCGTCGCTGAGCCGCCCGGCAGAACCGTGCCCCAGCGCCGTCAGCGTGCCCGGGGTCGCCGCCGCCGGCGTGAACGGGCCGTGGACGGGCGTCGCGATGGGCGACAGAATGGGGGAGAGGCCGAGCGTCCTGTCCTCCTCCAGCGGCGACACGAAGGGCCCGTGCAGGTCGGAGGACCAGGCGCCGCCCCACTCGGGCTGGGACGCCGTGAAGACGTCCCCCTCCTCCTCGCGCGTGTAGAAGGGGTCGTTACTCGGCAGAAAGTAGTCCTGCAGCGCGCGTACGTGCGAGTACGTGAGACTGGACAGGTCCTCCAGGCCTACCTGCAGCAGCGACTCCACGACGCACGACACTCTGCTCTCCACCTCTCCGTCCGTCGTCTGGTTATGGCTCAAGCCGCCGCTCGTGTCACACGTGGCCTCCCGCCGCAGTGCCTCCTTCAGGATGGAAGGATGCGTGGGCGCTAAGGGAATGCCGCACCGCCCGGGGCTCGGCTGCGCGGAGCGCGCGCCCACACCGCTGTGGCTATGGCTGCGCTCCATCGACACGCTGCTCATGGACAGCACATCCGCCGCGGTGCGCAGCGACGGCTCCTTCGACGGGGGGCGCCTGTCCAGCGAGCTGAAGGAGGCAAAGGCCGTTCGCTGGAAAGCGGCGGAAGTGGGGCTATGCATATCGGAGCCAAGGACCGGGCCCGTCAAGGAATCTAAGAACATATCGATATATATGGTTGACGTAGTCTAAGGTATCAATGTAAAGAGGAGTAAATAAGTACGTGTTCTATTAGCAAAATGTCAAAAGTGAATCTATATATAGGTAAAGGGGGGAAATAAAAAGGAGACGTGTGTGCGCGAAAACAATCTATAAACCACCCACACACACAAGAAAAGTAGCTATGAAGGTAAAGAAGAGGTAAGGAGGTAAATGGAACACTAGGTTTGCCTCGGAAAAGATTACATACTTTTTTTCCCCACTCTATTTTTTTGCAATAAGCCCAAGAGGCATACATTCGTTTCATTGTTCTCGTCCGATCATCAAGAATTGTACTGTCATTATCTGCACTGCAAGATGAAAGATATATAAAAGAGCAAAAGACGGCCAACATTGCTGCTATGGGTAAGAGTAACCATCCTTATAGTAGAAACCTGCTGCAAGAAGTGCGATCCCTTGATCGCAGTAATCAGAACGCGGAAGATGGGTACGCAGGTGCCTCCTGTGTGGCATACAAAAAATAACAAAAGCAACAAGAGTGAGATTTCAACACACACAGAAAAAGAAAAGGAAAAACACAAAAGAAGTATACATGCGATTAGACAGTACGTTATGAACCCGTCTTGGTGCGCAGACTCAGCTCATCTTCAAGCCGCTTCACCTCGCTCTTCAAGTGTGGCAACGAGCACCACTGTAATTGTTTGGCCATCGGCTCCAAGAGGAGACGCTCAAAGGTGAACAGCTGCGCCTGTTGCAGGCCCAGCGCAGCGTTCATCGCCATCAGGTCGTTGTCCGAGCGCTCCCGCACGTGGCTCACCGCGGACTGGATCTCCCGCATCAGCACTGTCAGCATCTGCGGCTGGCCGCTGCCCACGAAGGTCTTGAGGCCGAGGTCCACCGGGGAGCAGATGACGAGAGGCACCTTCACGTGGCGGTCGTTCGCACCGGTCTGGAAGCAGTGGATGTAGCACGTTCCCTTGCTATTCGCGTCCGTGTGGAAGAGACTAAAGATGAGACCCACCCACCCGCTCTCCATCTGTTGGTACTGCTTCTGCGAGTTGAGGTCGACGATGGAGGGGTACTGCGTAATCTGGGGGTGGCTGTGGTACCACCCAATGACGCGCGTCGGCTGGTTGATCTCAACCGACAGCCGCTCCGCCTCAGCCGCCGCGTTGATGAGCATCTCGGCGGCGACCTCCACGCGGTCGCTCAGGCGCACACTGCGGTCCATGACATAGGAGGACCACACCTTCGCGACCTTGCTGTTGCCGTCGCGGCTGTTGTGGTCGCTGCCCGGCACACGGGCGGCTGGCGTGCCCTCCTCCAGCTCAATCGTGCCGAGGAGCACCCCCATCACCTCCTCCTTCTCCGTGATGAAGGCGTGCGCGAGGCAGTTCTCCACGACCAAGTCGCTCACGTACACCTTGGAGAGCAGGCTGCGGGAGGAATCCGCGAGGGCTGCGGCATCGGCGCTTTTGTGTGCACTCATCGAAAAGCACCGACTTTGAGGTCAATCACGTTGCTTACACTACTTGTGTTTATGCGCCTCCACAAATTGCTGAGCATCCGGGGAACATACAAGGTGAAAGAAGCAGAAAAGGGAAGAGGAGTCACGTTTTGGTCACCAGTGCACTAGTTCCCTTCAGTAAAGAGACGCGTCGCAACCCACAAACACACGCGCGCACACACACACACGTACAAGCAATGGAACAGTTCAATTATCTAGTGTATATGTAGAGAGAGATGTAGATTGCCAAAACAATTATTCCCATACACGCATACATGCACACGTAAAACAAGGAGAAGCGCCCGTAACACACAACGATGGATAATGATCTTAAAAGTACAAAGAGATAATATATAAAAGTAAAAAACGGAAGCCGTCATGCCGTTCGAAAATCCAGTCGTATCTTCTATTTCCTCTCAGTGACAAGAAAAGAGCTCTCTAGTGATGGCAGTAGTGTGCACAAACAGAAACAGTACAAAATGAGTAAAGAAACTTTATTTATAAAGTGATCAAAAAGTTCAAACGGCATTTCTACAATTAAAAAAAAAGAGACACACGAAACGAGAAGAACAGTTGATAAAGCAAAAGACGGCAATATCGTACGCCTCTCGAGACTCTAGTTTTGGTGCTCTGTCACCGTGCGGAACAGCGACACGAGCGCCGCCTGGGGCAGCTCACTAATGAGATCCCACACCTGCGGGTCGTTGCGCGTCATGGACTGGAAGTTGGACGCGACGTGGGCCATGGCGCGTTCTTGCAGCTCTGTGACGGAGTGCTTGATGGAGTAGATGAAAAGCCGAAGGGCGTTCGTGCCGTTGAGGGCCTCCTCCGCCTCGCGCTTGAGCAGCCCATCGAGACCCAGCGTGTTGTGCATCTTAAACACAATCGCTATGTCCTCCGCCGAGAAGTCCCGGTTCGTGTCGAAATGACGGCGGTAGAGGCCGCAGAGCAGCTTGTGCCAGCTGCGGACCGTGAAGTCGAATTCGCCGGTCGTGAAGACGGGCAGCGGGGTTTGGCTGTGCGGGTTCATTGCCTGCGAGAAGAGCGCACTGCGGCACGCTAAGATGTAACGGTGCGCGCGGATCGTGTACTGCTGCGGCCCGACCGTCCACTCCATATCGCTGTACTCCCCCGTCTCCGCGAGCCAGACGAGCTGCTTCCCGAGCGAGTTCTTCATGGCCGGGATGGGCGCGTTGGGCACCGTCTCGCGCCGCGCTAAGATGAGGGAGAGGCGCCGGAAGAGGTGGCCGGGGATCTCCTCGAACTGCTTGTCCTGGATCAGGATATCGTAGTATTCGAGCAGCACACGGAGGTAGAGCGCGGTCAGCACCTCATCCGCCGCGTTGTAGCGCGTGAGCACGATGGGCAGGATGTTCTCCGGCGCCAGCAGCGGCTTCACGAACTTGAGGCAGAGCGCGCTGAGGTCGTAGAACTCGCAGGCGGTGGAGATGAGGTACAGGTCCAGCAGCGACTCCACCGGCAGCACGCCCGCGTCGGGGAAGTCCTCCGTGTAGACGTAGCGCAGGAAGGCTGTGAAGACGTCCAGCGGCACCGCGATGGACACGATGCAGCCCGGCTGCAGCGGCACCATCGTGTCCGGCAGCAGCGGGCGCATGCGGCAGCCGACGATGCAGCGGTGCGCCTTGATGCGCACGCCCTGTACGTCGAAGGACATGTCGCACAGCGACTCCAGGTGCTCGAAGGGGTACGCGAGCGCCGCGCGGACGGGCGCCGGCGAGGCGGTGGCGACAAGGGCGTGGCCCTGCGAGCCGCGGCCCGCCCCGAGCCCGTCCCCGGGCAGAAGCATACGGTTGTCCTCCGGGTCGCCGTACGCGCTGCGCAGCGCCATGGGCCCGCCGTAGGCGTTGGCGCCGCGGCCGAGGCTGCGGCGGTCGACGCTGTTCTCCGTGCGCACGAGCGCGCCTTGCTGCGGCGACGGGCGGCGCCCGACGGAGAGGCTGCCGCCCGCGCGGGAGGGCGAGCTGCGGTAGTGGCCGGAGTTGCCGCCCTGTACGGAGGAGGTCACGGACCGCACGAGCTCGCGCGTCAGCGGCGCGGAGCCCTCCACGCCGTCCTCGACCTGCAGCATCACCTCGAAGTCGACGCAGCGCGTGCCGGTCTCCTCTACCGTGTACACGAAGCCGCTGTCCGGGTGCAGCAGCTTCGACATGGGGATGAACTGGTGCAGGCCCCACGCGCTGCCCGCCTTCTTGAAGGTGCAGTGGAAGGTCTTGCTCTTGGACAGCAGCGGGTCGCGCATGCACACGACGGTGAGCCGGAAGTGGACGGGCACGGAGCCCTGCGAGCAGTTCTGCAGGTGCAGCGCGAGGAACCGGTCGCCGTCGCTCTTGCGCTCCTGGATGTGGAAGCGCCACATCCAGCCGCCCACCTCGAACTCGGGGCTGTAGCGGAACCCGTTGTACTGCAGCTCGCGGATCTCGCTCACCGGCACGCGGTAGCGGTACCGCGCACTAGTGGCCGAGAACACTTCTAGCGCCTCCACAATTTCCATCTGATCCGGGCAAGAAGAAAAGGAGAGAGAGAGAGAGATAACAATGCACTAAAATGGAGAGGGTACTTGTCGATCGTGTTGTCACGCTTCAACGAATCTAAATACAAACGAAAGCAAAAAAAGCAAAACTGTAAGATCCTGAGGGGGAGTATTCTAGATTTACAAGAAGAAACAACTCTATTGAAAGATAAGTAGTAGATGCTGCAGTGCAGGCAGACAGTACGCAATAAGGAAGAGAAGAAAGAAGAGAAAGAGCAAACGATACGCATATCTTAGACAAAAAAAAAAAGAAGACACACACCACTTAAAAAAAAAAGATCAGATAAATGATGAAGCATATAACACGAAACGAGGAGTCACACTTACTCTTTTACAAGTGGATAAACAATGCACAAGCGTGATGTGCGTGCAGTCAAGCCTCTAAATCGTATATAAAGTGTAACATTCTACTTCTCAACATAAACAGATGCGAGAGGAAAATTTGAACAAAAAGAGAGAAACTATGATTCATTAGTGCGCCAAAAGAAAAGGGAAAAGAACGAGGCAGCACTTGCTGTATTCAACACCACTTGTTGTCAAGACTCTTTCTGCGAGTCCGACATCGTCCTGCTGCCCTCGCTGGACAATTCATCCATGTTCTACTCGCCGCGACTGGTATCCTCCCCATCCAGCATAATGTCGAGATCGGTGGACGGCTCCTCTGTGGGGACCTCCTCGTCCTCCGGGAAGAGCGCGTCGGCGTACTCCTCGATCATGCGCCTCGTGTCCTCGAGGCGGTCCATCAGGCGGATGTAGGTGCCCTTCTGCGACTTGACGTCCACCCACTCGCGCAGCTCCTCCAGGCGGTTCTTGTACTCGTGGCGGCCCTCGTAGTCGTCGTAGACCGGGCAGCTCAGCACCGTCGTCGTGACGGGCGTCGTGAGCTCATGCTTCAGCGAGTTCAGGTGCGGCCGCACACACTCGTCGCGGATCGAGTAGTCCGACAGGTGGGTCGCGATGACGCCGAAGGCCTCGTGGTGCTTCAGCAGCTCCTCGCACGTGCTGCGCAGCCCCTCCACCGTCGCATCCGTGTCGGTGCCAGGCGACATGAGGAAGCCCTGGGCCGCCAGCAGAATCTGGCGGGCCCGGTCCTCCGCCGCCTTCATCCACGTGCTGCAGAGGGACTCGAGGTTCGAGCTGACGTGCGCCTCGCGCAGCCCGTCCTGCAGCTTCTCGTAGTTCATGAGACACAGCCGCACCCACTCCCTGTTCACCGCCTGCAGCGCGTCCTGCACCTTCGGGTTGTCCATCAAGGGCTCGCTCTGGTCCACAATGACGAGGAAGTTGCTGTCCATCACGGGCACGTTTTTCTGGAAGGAGTCGCTAAACGCGATCAGGTCGCCCATCGCGGTCAGGTCCTCCAGTGTCTCGCGCTGCTTCCGGCACCACGCGATGAGCTGCGACTGGCTGTCCATGAAGTCTTCGACCGCCTCGTCGCCGAGCGCGGCGCGGCGGTAGCGCTCACGGCCGACGAGCGAGCGGGCCTGCAGCTGCAGCCGGCACACCGTGTCGAGCGCGTCGCACAGGATCTGCGTCGACAGCAGCCGCGCGTCCTTCGCGACGGAGCGCTCGATGTGCTTCAGCTCGCGCAGGTCCGCCTCCGACTCGCTGAGGAAGGCCGCCCACGTGTCGAGCCAGTGGGCGACCGTGGCCAGGTCCGCCGTGCGGTAGTCCGCGGTGGAGTAGCTCAGCAGGAAGGTCAGCACCTCCTTCCGCCTCACGTACTCCTTCAGCAGCTCGCACCACTTGCGGCAGTAGTCCCGCGCCTCCGCCGGCGTGAGCGTGCGCAGGCCGCGCTCTTCCTGTAGCTGCTCCAGCTCGCGCTGCAGCCTCTGCCGCTCCGCCGCGGCCTGCTGCTTCTGTTGCTGGGCCCGCAGGAGAAGGTCACGCTGGGCGGAGAGGTAGTCCATCTCCTCGCCCAGCAGCGCGCGGTAGCCGACAAGCGTCGGATTCGACTTTCCCTGCGCTTCCAGCTCCTGTGCCTTCTCTAACGACATGGATCGAGCGGACGACGTAAAAGGGGTGAGGCTTGAAGCGACGCTTATAAAATAGTCTAGAAATACAATCAAAGAGAGAAAAAAAAAAAACTATGTATATATGTGTATATGTGAATACCAGATGGGAAGAAAAAGAGTGACAGTATCAGTGGGAGCGGGTATTCAGTTACACCGAGAAGAAAATGGGCCCGTCGATGCGCGACAGAATCACAGGAATAGTACAAGTTACAATAATACGTGTGTGGGTGTGTATGTGTAGGGAAGCAACACGAAACGTTAGAAAAAGGAGCATCAGGAACAGGATGCACACGACAAGACAACAGAGGAAGGGGGACCGAGGAGACACCGAAGGTGCTGCGTGTTCACAGCTTGGACTCCTTTACGTGCTTGACCACGCGCGCCGGCACGCCGGCGACCACCGTGTTGGGCGGCACGTCACGCGCGACGACGGCGCCGGCGGCCACCGTCGCGCCCGCGCCCACGGTCACGCCGGGCAGCACGGTGGCCCCCGCCCCGATCCACGCGTTCCGCTGGATGACGACGCGCTTGCCGTAAATTTCGTCCCGCCGCGACGGGTCCAGTGGATGGCCCTCCGTCACGATGGACACGTTGGGCGCGATGAGGACGCCGTCCTCGATCACGATGCCGCCCATGTCCAGGAAGGAGCAGTTATGGTTGATCGTCACATTCTTGCCGATCGTGAGGAAGCAGCCCGTGTTGGTGTAGAAGGGCGCAAACACTAGCAAGTTCTCCGGTATCGGCTTCAGCATGATGCGGGACAAAGCCGCATGGGTCGCTTCGAACGTCGTGGCGTTGTTGAGCTCCACAAGTAGTTTCTTTGTGCGCGCCGTTATTTCTGTGATTTCTCGGAGATAGGCCTTGTCGGTGAAGGAGATGGTCTCACCGCTGTGAAGTCGTTGAAACACTTTGGACTTTAAAGGGTCAAAAGACAATTCCGACGCCATCTGTCACACGTGGTTGCTGGTGTTGTTTTTGTAGCTGGTTGGTTGGCTTGTGGGCTGATGTGAATGCTGTTGACAACAGTGACAGTGTATCTCTTTGGTCGTCCGAGATCGTCAGGGAGTAGAAAAATGGGGAGTGGAAATATGTGATCCAATGGAGCCATCAATATGCAAACCATAAACCAAACAAAAGTCTATAAGACTTCCAACAAAGAAAGAGAAAAAAAAAACTGTCAAAACTAATTTCAAGACGAAGGCACACGTTGGGCAACCTCTCGTCTGCATGTGTGTGGGGGTATATGCACGCATGTGCTCTATATTCGTTATGCTTCTTACTAGTGCTTCGTTTTATGTACTTATTTCACAATGTCGGAAAAGAATAATTAGTAAATGAATATATATATATATATATATAAATAATTATACGCGTATTTATGCTTACGTGTTAGATAAAATAAACAATAATAAAAAGCAACAGTGTCAAAGAAGCGAGAGAGTGATCTCAAAAAAGCAATGGAGGCTTGCCCGGACCACAACATACCACAACACAAAACATCAGAAGCGATAACACCAATCATAATGAGATAAGGAAGTCTTTAAAGTACAGACGTGCTGCTCTCTATAGGGTTTCAGCGCTGTTCACGACGAAGAGGTCATACCAGCTGGTATACTTGGCACTATCCAAGTAAATGTACTGCAGTGAGTGGCGCAGCGAGGCCTGCTGCGTCGTGGGCGCGTGCATGAACAGCGTCAGCACGGTGGCCCAGAGCACGCCCATAAAGATGCGATAGCTGCAGGCCGGCATCTCGAACGTCGCGTACTTCTCCATCAGCAGCTGATAGAGCGAACAGATGTTGCGGGCGAGGAGGTACATGAGCATCTGCTGATGGATGCCGCTGCTCGCGTCGCCCCAGAAGCAGCACCCGACGAGGAAGCCGCCCAGCATGTGGTGCCACATGTGCACCCGGCCGCCCTGCAGCTGCCGCAGCAGGACGCGCACCAGCGTGAAGAGCAGGCCGCTGCAGCCGAGGCCGACCGCGTGCGTCTTCGTCACCTCGAAGATCTTGCGGGGGATGCCCGAGAGGGGCCCGCGGCCCCAGACGAGGTTGAGCACCAGGGCGTGAGGTGCGCGCACGCGCGTGCCGTACACCACACCGTTGCGGAACGCCTTCAGGGCGGAGAGGATGACGTGGAAGTCGCCGCTGGCAATCATCTTGTTGACCAGATCGCCGAGAGCCTTGTGCGGCTTGTCCAGCGGAACGGACATGTGAAGTATTGACAGAGTAGATAAGAAGAATAGAAAAAACTACAAATGCAGTGTCAGTAGACAAGCAAAGAGGAAGAAAAACAGAAGAAAAGAACACTATGAAGAATGTGAATACTTCAATAACAACAGCAATAAAAAGTTGTTCGTGAATCAAATACAATTAACAAGACAGAGTTGTAAAAAAAAAAATACATATGGCATTAGCCATCTTAACATTGTCTTTTTTTTCACGGTTATCTATGATCCACATCTATGAATACGGAACCAATGTCATGTGCCTCTCTATATATGCTCAGGTATGTATGTGTCGGTAGTCAGTACGGGTGTGGGGCGTCTAGCTCCTCACGCAGCTCGGGCGCCGCGTTGCCCTTCGACCAGGGGTTGCTGTGCTGGCAGCGCGGGCACTTGGGGAACACCTTCCAGGGCATGGTGCGGTCGCCGATGATGTACGTTTTGAACTTGCAGTTATCGCACTGGATATACCGCTTTTGGGTCTCCTTGCGCTCACTGCGGTGGTGGTCCGCCGTGCATGACTCTGGCAGCCTCCCGAGGTACCACCGCTCGCAGCCGTAGCAGTACGTGGCCTGGACAGTCTGCTCCGAGATCTTGGCGAGCGCCTCGAAGGCCGTCTCCTGCGCCACGACCTTGTCCAGCCGGTCGTGAAGCTGCCGCCGCGCGTCCGCCTCGCGCAGCCCGTCGTTGGCGCTGCGCAGGGCCTCCGCGGCCGCGGTGATCTGGCTGACACCCGTCTCCACGCGGGGGCCGGGGGCGGAGGTGCGGCGGGCGGCGACCAGCGAGGCCGCCACCGCCGACACGAGGGCGCTGGAGCTCTCCCTCGCGACCTGGCGCAGCGAGTGGGGCGTGCGGTCCGCCGCGACGACCGCGTCGGCCGCGCCGAAGCGGTGCGTCAGCGGTGTGAAGGCCGGCCGTTTGCTGCTCTCGAGCGGCTGGTAGCGCGCCTTGATGGTCTCGATCAGCTCCATGTCGACGACGTCGCTGGTCGCGCTGCGCGGGCGCTTGGCGGGCGCCGCCGGTGCGGCGGCGGGGGCGGCCGGCGCCGGCCGCGGCCGCTGCGGCCCCAGAGCCGCCTGCAGCAGTCGCTTCGCCTCCTTCTGCGCCGCGTCCTGCCGCGCCGCCTCCAGCACGGCGCGGCCCTTCGTCGACACGCCCAGCTGCCGCGCGGAGGGGTACGAGGCCTGCGGCGGGGCCGGGCCCGCGACCTCCGGCGCGATGCGCAGCGCCGTGCCGCGCTGCACGCCCGAGTAGATGCCCGCGCCGCCCATGCCCTCGTTCGGCCGCGCCGGCGCCTGCGTCGGCAGCCCGCTCGCGCCCCGCACGGTGAAGAAGGTGCTCTGCCGCAGATGCTGCTGCGACGCGTCCTTGCTCGAGCGGAACGACCCGGCGGCGGCGCCCGGCACGACGGGGGCCGGGGCGCCGCCGAGGCCGACGGGTCGCCCCCCGACCACGCGCAGATGCCCGGTGGCCTTGAGCGTGGGGGCCGCCGCCTTCCCCCGCGCCACCTGCCGCAGCTCCTGCAGGTGGTAGGTGCACGAGGCGGCGATGCTCGTGTTGACGAGCGCGCCGCAGCGCTCGCCGGAGCGCCGTGACACGCTGGCGCAGGTCCCGAGGTCGGCCGCGTAGCCGAGGTGGCGCACGTGCTCCTCCCGGTTGAGCAGCAGCAGCGCGCCGCCGCCCGCCCCCGCGCGCGGCTCGCCCATGCGGGTCAGCTCGCCGACCGCCAGCACGGTCCCGACCGTGACGTGGCTGTGCAGGCGCTCGAACTCCCTCCCGCACAGCAGAAAGGACAGCTCCGTCGCCGCGTCCGGCGAGGGGCTCGCCATGCTCCACAGCGTGACGACCGCGTAGGGGCCCTTGGCGCCCTGCTTCGGGTCCGTCTTGCGGACCACCGTGCCGATGACGGTGCGCGCGAGGCCGTCGTCCGGCCCGCCGCTGCCGCGCAGCACCGCCAGCTGCGCCTGGTCGAACGCAATGAAGGGCCGCTGGGAAAGGAACACAGGCAGCTGCACCAGGCTCTTCGTGCCGCGCCGAATGCGGATCTGGCTGTGCGGCTCGCGCACCGCCTTGCGCGGGGCGGCCGGCAGCACGCCCGTGTCGCTCGCGCCGCTCTCCGCCTCGGTGTCGGCGGAGCCAATCACAGTGAGGCCGCCGTCGTCCACGGCAGGCGCCGTGGCAAAGCTGTACAAGTCGATCTTAGGCGCGGCAGCGAAGGGTGGAGGAGGGGAGGACGGCGACGGCGGCGGTGGGGTGGGCGCGACGGCGGGGGGCGCGCTGCCGAATACAGGCGCGGCCCGCAGAGGGCTCACCGCCGTCACCGCTTCCGCAACGGATGGCGTCGCACTCTTAGCGGGCGACTCCGCCACAGGTGGCACCTCCATTACGTTGTGGTCACGCTCACACAGGGGCTGTGTGGTCGGTGCGCCGCTGCTACCGCCATCGTTGAAAACAACAAACAGATCCTCATCGTCACTCATGTGAGACCCTTTGCAGAAAAGACTAAACCAAATGAGCGAAAAAAAAAAGAGAGAGAGAGAGAGGAGAGAAAGGGAAGGGGAATAAAAGAAGTACTTGCAGCCGTATCAACATCAACGAAATTGAAGAAAAAAAAAAGAAACAATACCTTTGACACATTTTTTTTTATTTGATTATTGTGCATATATGTACCTTGAAAGCAATATTGTTACAACTGTCATTATCTAGCGATAATTATTGTGCCTTTTTTTTTTACATGAGTTCCTCTAATGGGTAAAAGAAAAACAAGTAACAGAAACTTGTCGTTGCTGAAAAATGTTGTCTATACATGAGTTCCACACCAGGTATACAAGAAGAAAACAGATTTTCCCTTTCGTTTTTCTGTTGTCTAACTGAACACTTTGCCTTTTCTGCCAGAAAAAGGAAAAGACCATTTATACAAAACAACAAGAAGAAATATATATGAACGAAAGAAGAGAAGCAAAAACAGCATTCACGAGTGAAGCGAGATCACGACCTACGTGCATGCGTCGCCGCTCCTATTTCTTTGCCGCTTTGCGCTTCCCCCCACTCCCATCGAAACTGTCGAACGTGGGTGACGTGGTGATGTGGCGTAGGCTGTTGTCAACCGAGCCGCCGCCGCCGTCCCCGTCCCCGAGGCGCTGCAGCGTGTTGCTCGGCTTCCTGCTGGACGGCATGCTCGCCTGGTGCGTCGTGGCAATCGCGCCGCTCGTGTTGAAAGGGTTGAAGGGCGAGAGCTGCGCGCTGCCCTCGCCGGCCGCGTCCGGCGCGGCGCCGTCGCGGGTCCGGAGCGTCGGCGACGGGACCGTCGACGCGGCGACGGACGCGCCCGACAGCGCGGCATCGCGGCCGCCGCTGCGGCGCGTCTGCGCCCCCTTGGACCCCTTCTCGACCGAGCGCCGCCCGCCGGGGAGGCGCGACCCGGGCGCCGGCTTCGCAGGCGGCGCCGGCACCATCACGTTCGGGGGGTTCCCCGTGGACCGCTCCGCGGCGGCGGCGCTGGTGGCGGCGGCAGCCGCGGCGCCGGTCGTGCCGGCGACGGTGGGCGCGTGGCGCCGCGGCGAGTTGACGGCCAGGCCGCACTCCTCCGTGAAGAGGTTCGTCTCCAGCAGCGTGCCCAGCGGCTCCATGCCGTCCTCGTAGAAGGTGGTCATCACGTCCGTCGCCGGCCGCGTCTCGAAGCGGATCATGGGGTTGTTGTAGCTCATGCCGCCCTCGTTCACCGCGACGACGAGCACACAGTAGACCGTGGACGGCGTCAGGTCGCGCAGGACGGCCATGCTGTGGGCCTCCTCCTGCTGCTTCACGAAGGGCGAGGCGTCCCTGTCGCCGAGCTGCAGCGCGTCCTCGCTCGTCTCGCTGCGGCGCAGATAGATGTGGTAGGTCACCTTGCCGCCGCGCCCCTCCTTGCTGCGGTGCGGCGCGTTCCATTCGATGGTCGCCATGTAGCGCGACAGGGACGTCACGGTGACGCCGGTGAGCGGCTCCGGCGGGTACCCGGGCGTCGCCGCCACAACCTCCGAGTAGTCGCTGTAGGACGACTCCTCGCCCATCCGCGCGCACCGCACGCGACAGCGCAGCTTCGACACGCCGCCGTAGAGGCGGATGCCGCACGCCGGCTCGATCACGACGTCCACGGCGCGCCACTCCCCCATCGCGGACGCCGTGAAGGCGATGGAGCGGCGCGTCGACACACCGCCGCCCTCGCCCGAGCTGTACAGCTGCTCGACCGAGTACTTGTAGCTGCCGATGTCGCCCACGGGCGTCCACTGCAGCGAGCAGTACTGGTTGTTCACACGGTGCATCCGTACGTGTGCCGGCGGCGGCGGCGGTGTCAGCACGCTCTGCGTGGTCCAGCCGCCCCACTCCCCGCCGGCGTCCATCGCGCGCGCGCCGATGGTGTAGTCCGTGTCCATGGTGAGCCCATCCAGCACGTAGCGGATCTCCTTGCCGGCGGGCCCGCTTCCGGAGACATCAAATATCTGCGAGAAGGTGATGAGTGAATTCTGGTGTCGGCTTAGCTGGTCCACGCTCTTGGAGCGCTTGCGCAAGGCGAACACCAGTGCGGCGTCCTTCGTGAGGCAGCTGCGTATCTCGTACTTCAGCACGGTCGGCCGGTCGCTGATCTTGACAGACGGGCTGCTCGGGCCGCTGCCGCTGGTGGGCGCCGGCGGCTCCGACACGTGGATGCGGGCCTTCGTCTGCTGCACCACGATGGAGAGCCCGATCGAGTGGAGCGTGCGGCACACCACCGGCGGGGACCACATGCCCCACCCGAGGGCGCCGTACTGCGCCTGGATGGACATGACGTGGTCGCAGCCCGGCTGCAGGCCGTCGACGCGGTACGCCAGCTGGCGGTGCGCGACGCTGTCCCGGCGGAGGCTGCCGCCGACCTCCTCACAGTCCGCCTGCGAGATCTCGGTCTGCGTCGTCTCGGCGCCGCACTTCTGCAGCAGCGTGTAGTGCAGCGGGACGACGCCGACGTCGATCCGAATGGACCAGCTGAGCATCACGTAGTCCTCCCCTTGGAAGGGCACCTGCAGTGCGAGCGGCGCCAGCGTGCTGAACGCCGTCTCCTCGCTCCACTGGCCCCACTCCGCGCACAGGTTACACGCGCGCACGATAGCCACGTAGGCCGTGCCAGCCCCCAGGCCCTGCAACTCAAACGAGGAGACGTCGTCGTGCAGCTGCTTGTCCACGATCGCCTCCGAGGGGGTGTGGGTGCTGTCGAAGACACACAGGTGGTACGCGGACACGCTGGGCTCCGACAGGACCACCGGCGCGCCGTGCGTCAGGTCCGCGTAGTCCGCCTGCTGCTGCCGCTCGCGGCGCCACTCGACGTGGGCGCCCAGCTCCGCCACGGGATGCACCTGCACCACGAGCGGCTTCAGCGTCGCGAAGTAGAGGGGCGTGGACCACACGCCCCACTCCTCGTGCGTGTCGTCGTAGGCGCGGAGACGCACCATGTACACGGAGTCCGCCGTGAGGTCACACAGCGTGTACGTGTTCGGTGCCGCCTTGACGGTGGTTCTCAGCTCGAAGGTGTTCCCAACGCCACGTGCGTCGAGCTCGAAGCTGTCCGTCGTGGATGCGCCGTCGCCCGCCGCGACCGGCAGGGCCGCGTTGAGCTGTGACTCTTCCGCCGGCTGCGGCCGCATCCACGCCAGGACGGCGCTGTCCTCCAGCACCCGCGTGACGCTCGTCGCGAGCTTGCCGGAGGTGTGCGCGAGGGAAGGCTGGCTCCACGGGCTCCACACCGCCTCGCAGCGGCAGCGCACCCGCACCTGGTAGGTCGTGTTCGCCTTCGCGCGCCGCACGACGAAGCGCTGCACACCATCCTCCAGGGTCTCCAGCAGGTGGTACGTGCCCTCGCCGATGGCGACCTCGTTCGAGTCGGGCAGCAGCTCATCCACCTGTACCTGCGCGACGGTGGGGCTCTGCTGCGCGGCCTTCTCCTCGTCCGTGGCGGCCGTGTCGCGCACCCACGTCACCGCAAACCCGTCCTCCGACACGGCGTCAATCACGCACTCCACGTCCCGCAGCGTGGACACCTCCGCCGCGTCGCTCCAGAGGCCGTGGAGCGCGTGCGCCTGCTCCAGCAGCGACCGCAGCGCCCCCTGCGCGACGGTGGTGGCGGGCAGCGGCGACGACACGACCCGCGCGGCGCCGGGCCACTCCGTCAGCTGCATCCAGCGCCGCACCGCGCAGCGGCAGCGCGTCATGCGGTCGAGCTGTCCGATCGTGAACTCCTGCTCCTGCGGCCCGCAGAAGCCGCGGTAGAGCACGCCGCTCTCCTCCGCCGTGATGCTCCGCCGGCCTTGGCTCATCGTCTTGGAGAGGCCCGAGCTGCTGCCGTCGGGGCCCTGGGCGCCGCCGCTCTCGCGCTTCTGAATGACCACCTCGTAGCAGAGCAGCTTGCCGCAGGGCGGCGTGACGACGGGGCCGCTCATCGACGCGTCCGGGCTCTGCAGGTGGTGGGCGCGGGCCGGCGCCGTGGGAAGGGCGCTCCACCGGAAGCGCAGCACGTCCTCGCCGACATCGACCACGTCGGTCGTCAGGAGGTTGCTCGTGCACAGCACGACGGGCTCGCTGCGCGGCCCCTCCTGCGGCACGTGGCGTGCGTCGGCGGCTTCCGTCGCGCGCGCGGACGCGGGCGGCCCGGCTGTGGGAGACGCGTACACCGCACACACATCCACCACGTACGTGGTGTTGGGGGCCAAGGCGGGCAGGACGTAGCAGTCCTTGTCCTTGGTCGACACCTGCACCACGCACTCCTCGCCCCCGTCGTGCATGGAGTGCGCGCCGCTGCCACTCGTCGATGCACTCAACACGGCGTTGATATGCGCATGCTTGCGGTAATGCAACGCGTACGAAAGAAGAGACGAATGCTCGTAGTCGCGCCCTACCGTGGTGGTGTCCACCGCATAGTTCTGAAGCTCGGGTGGGACTTGGGAGTTGTCTGCTGGGGGCTCCGCGCCTTCGACCATCGGATTCAGCGTCGCCGGCACGTCCTCCACCGCCTTCGCGCCAGCCGCGGACCGGCTCCACCGGAGGAGCGCAAAGTCCTCCCCGACGCAGCCACACTCGAGCACGAGCGGCGTCAGTGTGCACAGCACAATGGGCTCCGACCACTTGCCCCACTCCCCCGTGAGCGTGGTGCTGCGCACCATGGCGACATACAACGTGCTCGGCTTCAGTGTGTCCACGTGGAAGCGGCGGACGGCGGTAGAACGGCGGCCCTCCGTCCGCTCCGCCTTCGTGTCAAGGATGGCCACCGTCCGCGCATCCGAGGCGACCTCGCACACGTAAAGGTGGTACGTGGAGGTGTACACGGCCTCGTCCGTTGCTTCTGTCTCCGTCTGTACACCCTTCAGAGCGCTTGTCGACGCGTCATCCGTGCCCCCCCGCTGGGGCTGCTCCCGCAGCGACGCCTCCCCTTCCCTCTCCGCGGTGCCTGCCTGCCCCAGCTCCTCCGGGGTGGCGGCCACGTCTGCGATCTTGCCGCGCGCCCAGTTGAGCACGAACGACGTCTCCGTGACGTTGGTGCAGAAGCAGCGCAGCGTGTCCTTCGTCTGGAAGGTCAAGGGCGCGGACCAGAGGCTGTTCGTTTCCAAGACCGCCTCCTTCGCCCTCACCCGCGCCAGGTAGCGCGTGTTCTTCACCAGCCCGTCCACGAGGAGGGACGTTTTCTGCGCGCCGAGTATTTTCTGCAACGCGACCGTGCCCTCCACCTCCGCGGACGCCGCGGCCTCCACGGGTGCCGCCACCGCTCCACTGTCCTCGAGCACGACGAGCTCGTACACACCGGTCTGGTAGGTGCCAGTGAAGAGCGTCCGCCTGTCCCTCCGCAGCGCGGCGAGCACGTCGGGCGGCTGCTGCGACTGCCGCGACCACGAAAAGAGCGCCCCGTTTTCACTCAGATCGTCCACCTGCAGCGTCAGCGGCGGCGCCGTCAGGACGAAGCGCGGCTCACTCCAGGAGCCCTCGGCCTCGTTCGTCGTGATGGCGAGCACCTGCAGCGAATAAAGCGTGTCGGGCCGCAGCGTCCGTAGATCCAACTCATGCACGGAGGGATCGAAGCGCAGCAGCAGCAGACCGTTGTTGCCATTGGTGTCCGTCAGCAGCGCGTCCAGGTCCTCCTCCAACGCCGTGGCGGTGGTCGTGGACAGGTCGTGGAGCGTCACACCCCGTGTGCCGCCCATTTCTTGAAGACGCACATAGAAGTGTTTCACCTCAATGTTGAACTGCAACACGTGGACATCGCGGCCGTAGGTCTCGTTCGCGTCCTGCCGGTCCCAGGAGATGAGCGCGCTGCACTCGCCGACGTTCTCCGCTGTGACGCCCATGGCGGGAAGGGTCGTGCAGCTGCGTGGGTTGCACCACATGCCCCAGCCGCCTTGCGGGTCCCACGCGCGGACGGACACGGTGCACTTGGAGTCGGGCAGCAGATCCGAGAGCCGGAACGCGTTGGCGGCCTGCATCGGCCGCGTTTCTTCCTTCACCACGCCGCTGACGTCGTGCACGACGTGCACCTCGTAGCTCTGCTGTTCCTCGTCGTTCTTCTTCGCGTCCGCCACCAGGGCTCCATCGGCCGTGCCGCCCTGCGCCCCTTGTATCGCCGCGGCCTGCTGGTAAAGCGCCACCTGGTTGCGGTAGTAGGTCGTGGAGACGTACGTGTCGTCACGGTCGACGGCCAGTGGCGTTTTCTTGTTGCGCAGACGGCGCCACTCAATGTCGATAAAGGTCTCGCTCGTGTAGACGATCTGCAGTTGGATGACATTGGGCGTCATGATCTTCAGCGGCCTCGACCAGCTACCCCACCGCTGGCCTGTGTAAAGCGGGCAAAGCACGCACACATACAGGCCATTTGCCGTGAGGTCCGTGAAGCGGTACGTCGTGCACTGGGTGGCGTCCACAAACACATCCACGTAGGTGCCCTTTTCGCTCACGAGCCGCAGCTGGTACCCCACGAGCGGGGTGTGCGCCTGGCACCACACGTTGTCCGCGCCCGTTGTCGTCAGCGCCGCCGCCGCCGCCGCCGCCGAGGCCTCCTCCTGCGACGCCCTGCTGTACCCCTTCTTGATGGTCTCCATCGACTCTTCCAGACAGCGCAGCTCCCCAATCTGCGAGAGCACAAGGGCGAACTCCTCGTCCGGCAGTGAACCGCGCCAGGCGTCGAGCTGACGTGGGTTGTGCAGGACCTCCCGCAGGATGCTCCGCAGCTGGTGGTAGCGCTGCGTCTTGGTGGCCACCTCACGCATCCGCTGCGACTCCGCACGGAACCACACCACGTCGATGTACTGCTCGCCAAAGCCGTTGTGATCCAGGTGGATGAGGGGCAGTGTGTTGAACACGCAGCTTTCGCTCCACGGCTGCCATTCCTTTCCCGTAATGGATGCGGCCTTCACCATGGTGCTCATGCGCCGCGAGGCCAAGCTCTGGCGCCGGCTGCGGTGGGACTCCGCCTCCCACGTCTCGCAGGCACGAACGCGAAAGCTGAACATGGTATCGGGCTCGAGCCGATCCAGCGTCACCTGCGTCGTCAGTGGCCGCACCAGCAGATCCAGCAGCGGTTCCTCGTCTTCCTCGTTGTAGCCGGAGACGCTGAAGCCAGCGGTGGTGCTGCCGCTGTGGTTCAGGGGGGCCACATCCCCCGGTGCCTCTTCCGACACGTGAGCGAGCATCCGCCGTGCTGCCACTTTCTTCGGTGGCTGCCGCAGTACGTCCTGCCCACCGCGCCAGCGAATCGTCTCGCTCTTTTGGACGCGAATGTTCAGCACGTGACTCTCATCGATCCCGAAGGCACGCAGCTGCACATGGTAGCACAGGATGAGATCCGTGCTGCCCGTGCGAATGTTCTCGGGCACCAGGTGCCGTGTCGCCTCCTCGCGCAGCCGAATGTTGTTTTCCGTCCGCAGCTCTTCGTCATCGACGTTGATGTCCTCGTCCCTACCGTCATCAAACTCCCCGTCGTCCACCTCGTCCTGCCGCTTCTTCTTGTAGGCGTAGAGCTCCTGCCGCAGCCGGTCGTCGTACAAGCGCTCCGCATCTTTTCGCTTCGACTTCAGCACCGCCGCGAATGCCTTGCGGTTGGAGGGCGGGCGGTTCCATCGCAGCACGGCCGCACTCTCCGTGAGGTGCTCCAGCGACGCGGCGATGGGCATGAGCGTCAGGAAGGACTCCTTGTTGGAAAAGCGCGACCAGTGCTCCTTCTCACTCATGGAGCGCACGGTGACGGTGTAGATGTGGTTGTGCTGCAGCCCCTCCAGCTTCGTCGAAAAGCGATCCTTCGTGAGCGTGACGGTGCTGTCAAAGGCGCATGTGACGCCCTCCACAACGAGCTCGTAGATACGGATCGTGTTGTCTCCAAACTCCACCTTGTCCAGCTCGGAGAGCATGGTGCTCGAGTTGCGCGTCGATCGCGCCGAGCCTTGGGTCAGATTCCGGTCCGCGCCGCCGGCATTGCTGATCTTCTTTTGGGTGGGGGAGGTTGGTGCCTCCGGCGGCAGCTTCTTTTCCGGCGCCGAGGGCCGCCGCGATGGATTGTTGGCGCTCGAGCGCGCGAGCGCCCACAGCGGCAGTGGGCGCTCCCACTGCACCACGCCACCCGTCTCCAGGACCGTGACGACACTCAGCTGTAGGCGGCTCTGCGTCGCGAACTTGGTCGGCCGGCACCACGGGCCCCACAGCCCGCCGCTGTTCTTCGCCCGCACGCGCACCTCGTAAATCGTGTTGTGCTGCAGGTGCTCGACGAGGTACTGCCGGCTGTCGCTGGGCAGCATGTGCGTGACATCCAGGGCGAAGGGCCCCTCGTACAGCGTGACCGCGTCGTCCATGAGCCGCCGCACCTGCACCTCGTAGTCCGTCGCGACGTTGGCGTCGGCCGGCTTCTCGCCGTCCGCCTCCTGCGAGGCCCGTGTGACGCGGCCCCACTCCACGAGGCAGTAGTCCTCGCCGATCTCCGTCGGCAGAATGCCCATCGGCGGCGTCGTCTTCACGATGCACGGCGTCGACACGATGCCCCACGTGTCCTCCAGGGGGAGCCCGTCGTACCCGATGATCTGCTCCTTGACGACGATGTGGTAGGACGTGCCCGGCTGCAGGTCGCTCAGCCGCGTCGACGGCTGCGTCGTCTCGTAGCAGCGCGAGCCGTCCGACGAGAGCTCGTAGGCGTCGCCGAAGGGCGTCTCGCCGGGCAGCGGCCTGATGCTGACGTAGAAGTTGTGCGCGCTGTCCAGGCCGGGGAAGCACACCTTGCGCTGGAGCCGCTGCGAGCTGCTCCGCCACGCCTCGCGCCCCCAGTGGACGACGACGTACGTCTCGCCGACGGAGCTTACGCTGGTGCGGAGGATGGGGTACGTCGTGACGACGAGCGCGCGGCTCCAGTGGCCCCACTCGTCCGCACGGTTCCTCGCACGCACCGCGATCTGGTACGTCTCGTTGGGGGTGAGGTTCTGCACCTGCATGGTCGACTGCGCGGCGTCGACGATGTTGTACTCCACAAAGTCCACCACCTCGCCGGAGGGCTGCACGGACTGGATGCGCACGTGCCACTCCTTCACCACGTCGTCCTGCTGCACCACGTCGCCTGGCACATCGTCGTCGTCCTCGGCGCTTTCCGTGGAGCTCGAGCTGTCCCGCTCCGCCAGCGGCGACAGCAAGCCCCCGCCGTCGTCATCCCCCGCGCCAACGGTGGCGCCGCGGCCCATGGGGTCGAGGCTCGTCTTGCGCTTCCCCTTGCGGCACCAGGAGATGGCCACGAAGGACTCGCCCGTCCGCAGCAGGCGGGTGTGCACCGCCTGCAGCGTGAGAAAACGCACCGGGTCGCTCCACAGGCCCCACTCGTTGTACGTGTCCTTCGCTGCCACTTCCACCGAGTAGAGCGAGTGCAGCTTGAGGCCGGACAGCACACACGTGGTCTCGCGGAAGGAGAGCGACTGCGTGCTGCAGACCGCGCCCGTCGCATCCAGCACGCGCACCTGATAGCCGCTCACGGCACCGTCCACCTCACGCACCTCCACGTCGTCCGTGGGCGCCATGTGCTGCCCGTCCCACGCGCGCCGCAGCCACTTCACCTTCACGTAGTCCTCGCCCACGTCGATGACCTGCAGCTGCAGCTTCGCCAGCGTGCGCACGCGCGACTCCTCGCTCCAGAAGCCCCACACGCCCTCATAGCCGCGGGCACACATCCACACGCGGTACTCCGAGGAGGGGTGCAGGTCGCGCAGGCAGAAGCTGCTGACCGTGGGGCTGAGGCTGTACAGCTTGGCCGCCGGGTCGCCCACGCGCTGCACCTTGAAGTGGTACTGCTGTATGATATCCGGCGTCTCGGCCACCGCCCCAGACGCGGACTGCAGCTCCTCCGCGGTCGGCTGCGGCAGGTGGCGGCGCCACTCCACGACCGCGAAGTGCTCACCGATGCTCCCAAACGTGACGCGCATCCGCGGCTTTGTGCGGAAGGCCTGGGACGACCACAGGCCCCACTCCTCCGTCTCGGTGAAGCGCACCCGCACGTGCACGGTGTACATGGTGTCCGGCTGCAGCCCGCGGAAGAAGAGGGCGGCGTCCTCCAGTTCGCGCGTGTAGCGGAAGTCGCCGCTGCCGGAGATGCACACCTCGTATGCCTTGGCCACGATGTTCACGTTGAGCGCGGTGCCCACGTCCGGCATGTCCTTCAGGTCCGTCAGCCGCGCCCAGGACACCCACAGGGAATCCTCCGCGACGTGGAGAATGTGGATATTGAGGCCGGGGACCGTGCGCGCGAAGGACTCCTCGCTCCAGACGCCCCAGTTGAAGTTGTCGTTGTACGTCTGCACCGCTATGCCATACGTCGTGGACGGCATGAGGCTCTCGAGTCGCAGGGTGCGGAGCGCGCTCTCCACCGAGTACATGTGCTGGTACACGCCGCCCACTTCCCGCACGCGGATGCGCGAGGCGCCGATGGTGCCGAGGCCCAGCACGACCGACTCGGCCGACACCTGCGGCGGGATGCTCTGCGTGTGGCGCTTCCACTCCACGCCGATGAAGCTCTCGCCGATCTCGTTGAAGACGACGCAGGTGGTGGGCACCGTCGCGAAGATGAGCGACGGGCACCACATGCCCCACTTGCCGTTGCGCAGCTTGGACCGCACGGACACGTAGTACACCGTGTTGGACTTGAGGTTCGGCACCGTGTGCTCCGTCTCGGCGGTGCTGCTGATGATCTCCGTCTGGTAGATGAGGCGGTTGTTGGCCGCGTCCGGCGGGAGCGCGCCGTTCGGCTGCGCGGCAGCCGCCTTGCTCGTGCTCGACGTGTGCGGCATGCGCGTGACGACGGGCGCCGTGACGCACAGCATCAGGTGCGGTCGCAGCTGCCCGAACGCCACGATCTTGTCCTCGCTCAGCGCGTTGCCGTCATCCTCCGGCAGCCGCTTCGGCTGCGACGCGCGCGTGATGGAGAGCCGGCAGAACTCCTCCGAGATCATCTGTGCCTGGATGCGCATGGGGGGCATCGTGAGGCACCACATGGGCGTGCACCATTGGCCCCACTCCTCGTCGTTGTAGTTCGCCTTGAGCTCGACGCAGTAGTACGTGTCTGGCGTGAGGCCCGAAATGCGGTAGGGGCAGTCCGCGTCCGTGAGAAAAGCCTCCATGTGCGTGCCCTTCGCGTTGTACACGCGGAGATGATACGCGGTCACGACGGCACGCCCGACGGAGTGGTGGTTCGGGTTGGGCACCTTCGTGCGCTCCCACGCGATGGTTGCGTAGTCCTCCGCGACCTCGACTGTCCGCGTGAGCACCGTGCCGCGCGTCAGGATGTACATGGGCGCGCTCCACAGGCCCCAGCGGCCCGTCTGTCCGCACACCCGTATCTGCACCGTGTACGCATTCGCGGGCACCAGGTTGTACACCTTCAGCTCCCGCACCTTCGCCTCGAGCTGGTAGTCCTTCGAGTAGGCGTTGTTGTCGACGCCGCGGATGCGCAACTGCTGCCCGGTGACGGTCAGGTCGCCGAGCTGGATGGTCGGGTCCGTGACGAGCGGCAGCTCCCGGTGCCACACGAAGGAGGCGTAGTTCTCGCCCATGCTGAGCTGCTGCGAGGGGACGCTGAACTGGGTGTTGGTGCGGAAGCGCGCCGGCGGGCTCCACAGGCCCCACTTCCCCGAGATGGTCGACGCGCGCACGACGGCGACGTACTCCAGGTTGGGCAGGAGGCTGGACATGAGCAGCGACGTGTGCTCGCTCGTCACGGTGACCCGCGTCTTCACCTTCGCGTTGCCGCCCTCCGGGTAGCCGCTCTCCTCATCCGCGACGGTGCCGGGCGTCTTGGTCTCGACGGAGAAGACCAACACGTTGTAGCGCGAGACGAGCGCGTCGGCGGTGGCGATCACATCACTGCCCTCGTGCTGCTGCTGCGTCGTCAGCGCGGACGAGGACGTGATGGAGTCCTGGAAGGGCTGCGACAGGACCAGCCGCTGCCACATGAGCCGCACGTAGTCCTCGCCGATCTCGTGGATGGAGGTCACGACGGAGGCTAGCGTGCGCACCTTCACCTTGCTCCACAGACCCCACTGCTCGCGCGCGTCGCAGGCCCGCACGGAGATGATGTAGGTGGACGCCGGGCGCAGGTGCTTGATCACGTAGGTGGTCTCCGTCACCTGGCGGTGCAGCACCTTGTCCTCCTGGGTGTCGAGGCAGCCGACGACCACCTCGTACTTCACGTCGCGCCAGACGCTGGTCCTCGCTGGGGCAGCCGGCGCGTCCGTCGCCCGGTCCGCGGCCTGCAGCTCGCTCCGCTGCAGGTCCGCCTCCGGCTTCAGCTCGCGGCGCCACACGAGATGCACAAAGTCCTCGCCGACATCCCAGGCGTGCAGCACGACGCACGGCAGGGTGCGCACGCGCACTGGCGGCGAGAACTCGCCCCACCCGCGCACGGACGTCACCTCGCAGTTCTGCCACGCGCGGCACCGCACCTCGTACAGCGTGTCGGGCAGCACGTCGCTCACGCGAAAGCCGGGCTCTCCCTTCCGCGGCACGATCACCTCATCCAGCACTGGGATGCGCGCGTTCATCCGCCCGTCGAGGAGCGTGACGACGATGTTGAACTTCTCCAGCACCGGCGCGGGCTCCCGTAGGGACCGATGCGGGCTCGCGGGGTCGGTCGCGATGGGCGAGCCCCTCGACGACGTGAGGACCGCGCACTTGCTGCGCTGCGCCGCACTCTGCGGCCACGCGACCGTGAAGAAGTCCTCGCCGCGCTCGAGGAACGCGATGGACACCCGCAGCTGCGTCGTGTAGGTCGCCTCCTCCGTCCACAGGCCCCACTCGTGGTCGAGGTAGCTGCGCAGCTCGACCGTGTACTCCTGCCCGCACCGCAGCCCCTCCACATTGAGCTGCCGCATCTTCGCCTTCTCGTCCTCGTCCCTTCCGACGAGGAGTACCTCCCCGTCCGCGCGGAAGGAGCAGGAGACGCCGTTGACGCGGTACTCAATCTTGCTCTCGCAGGGCTCCGGCGTGTCGCGCGCCCAGCTGAAGCTCAAGAAGTTCTCGCCCGCAAAGAGGAGGGAGAGCGTCGGCCGGTCCGCCGTACGCACCGCCAGCACGTTCGAGCGGCCGCCCCACCGTCCCTCCTTCGTGAGGCTGCGCACGTACACAAAGTAGTTGGAGCTCGGGAAGAGCGCCGTCGCACGGTACTGCAGCGTGGCGGCGTTCAGCTCGACCGGCGGCCCGCTATACACGTCGCTGTCGACGTGCACCTCGTAGATGTGCACCTCCGTGTGGGGCAGCGCGTAGCCGACGTGCCGCTCGCCGTCGCAGGGCAGCTGGCCGCGCTTCCAGCGCACCGCAAAGACGTCCTCACCGCGACCGACGAGCTCCACCTCGAGCGCGGCCTCCGTGAAGAACTTGGTGACCTCGACCCAGTTGATGACGGTGCCGAGGAGCGTCGTGTAGCGCATCTGCAGCGTGTACGCCGTGCCGGGCAGCAGGTTGTGCACCACAACGGAGCGCGACGTCGCGTCGAAGACCTGGCTGTACTCCACCCCGTCGTTCTTCTCGCGCACCACCGCCAGCTCGAAGCCGTGGATGTCGCCGACGCGCTTCGTGGACACCTTGTCCAGCTCCGCGGCGAGCCCCGCCATGAGCCGCTCGCCCGCGCGCCCCCAGGAGACGCGAATCGTCTCCTCGCCGATGTCGTCGAGGCGCGTGACGACAGGGAAGAAGGACGCGGTGAGGATGGTCGGGGACCACGCGCCCCAGTGGCCGCGCTCGAAGTGCTTCAGCGATCCGGCGAGCTCCGCGCCCGCATGGTGCGCGCTCGCCACAACGGCGGAGGGCTTCTGACTAGCGGCGCTCTCATGCCCCATGGCGGTCCCCTGGCGCGCGTTGTGGGGCGCCGCGTCCACGTGCACAGACGTGGTGCCGATGGCCAGGCGCGCGTCGTCAGGGATGAAGTACCGCACCTTGACGGCAAAGCGCTTGCCGGGGGGCAGCTTGACTAGTCTCGTCAGCTTGTTCGCCTCGAGCACATCGTTGCAGATCAGACGGCCGTCGTCGAGGACCTCGCCGCTGCTGGTGGCTGGTGCCTGCGACGTGGGGTCAGACACCTCTCCTCCGCTGACGCCCTCGTCCCCACCTTCCACGACGGTGTCCGTGGTGTGAATGCACAGCTGCCAGAAGGCAATGCGCTCGATGCTGGCCGCGCTGCCGCTAAAGTCGATGCCGAACTCGCCAAAGATTTCGCCCATGCGCACCACCACCGCCTGGCAGAGCAGCGGGTGCACATCGGACAGCGCCGGCGGCGCCGTGTTGCGGCGAAGGGGGACCAGCGGCATCGGGGGTACCGCCGGCCGCACGGCGGCAGCGTCCTTGCCGCCGGTGAGGTCGGCTGTCTCGGCGACGCTGCCCATCGAGTGGTTCAGCGAATCGCCACCGTTAGGTGAACGTAATACGTCCATACCTTCCCTCTACAATTCGAGGGTGTATTGTAGTTCTATATATGTATATATGAATATAACTACTAGGTAGATACTAAAAAGAGAAAAGACCAACAACAAGAGAAAGCAGTAGTGTTGAGATCCTCTGCAGTGCGACAGCATATCGATGCGCTACGCAATAAACATAAAAACTCCGCTCGTTATATTTGCATGTATTATTTACGAACACACACGCAAAAAAAAAAAAGACTGAAGAGAATAAGCTGAATACAATATCAATCACTGAAATGAACAGAAATATACGATGAATCGTTTTGAACAGCTTCCAGCACTGCTTAAACGTATGCAAAAAAAAAAAATGAGTATAGTACGTCACAGTATAGTGCGATATTGTGACGTTTCTTTCTGACATATACAAGTTCAACAAGCAAAAAAAAAAACGAGATGATTTATAGGGGTCATATTATTGGTGCAATTGGATTTCAAGAGTAACAAACATGATAATAATAATAATATCGCAGAGAAGATTAAAACAAAAAAAAAAGATGCCAAAGTAATAAAGGTGTCTATTGTCACTATTCTTCCGACTGTCACATACTCTCGTGACTCTTTTCTTTTTTTTTTCAATTCTTTTTTTGTTTTACTTGCTTTATTTATGTAGTAGTATATATGTATGTATTGTTGCTCCTTATAGTGCAGTAGTAGTTTCTGTACATATGCTGGCCTAGACCAGTCCGAAGTGCTTGGCGTGCGACAAGCACAGCTCCAACTTCTCCTCCAGCGTCTCCACATCGGCATACGGCTGCAGCCGCAGCGCGATGGGCGAGCACGTGTGCGCGGTGGGGATGAGCCTCGGGTCGTCGCCGCAGCTGACGTGCACCTTCTCCGGCAGCGGCAGCCGCGTCTGTCCGGAGCAGAAGAGCAGGAACTGCGAGAGCTGCGCCTCCGTCATGCGCTGCAAGGCCTGCGCGAGCAGCGCGGCCGTGGCGGCCGGGAGGTTCGCGCAGTCCATGAAGGCCATCACCTGCTCCGCCGTCACGCGCGAGGCGCCGCAGACGCGCAGCTGCAGGTCCGTCCAGCGGACCGTTCGCAGCGAGCTGCTCGCGATGATGCTGGAGAGGCCCTGCCGCATCGCCGCGAGCGCGGGGTCGTACTGGTGGAGCAGCGCGTACGCGGCGAGCGCCCGGCGGCGCGCGACCTCCTGCGCGACGCAGGCGCCGGTCGCCTCGTCGCCGAGCGAGTCGTCCGCGCCGCTGCCCATGTCCTGCGTGCTGAGCGCCGGCGTGAGGCTGAAGGTGCGCAGCTTCGGTGCGGCCGCGAAGGGCGCCGGCGGCGGCGGCGTGAGCGCGGGGTCGCCCCCCAGCGAGGCGCACGGCACGGCGGCCGCGCCGCTGCCGAGCGCCGTCTCCGCCGCCTCGATGCCGGGGAGGCTGTAGAAGCAGTCGTCGTCGAGCAAAAAGTCGTCGTCCTGCAACGCGTACGCGGCGTTGTCGTCGACGTCCGCCGTGTAGTCCTCGAGGGTGACCTCGTCGTACGTGAGGTACTTCCACACGAGGCGCGGGAAGAGGAGGCTCAGCTTCATGGTGCCGCAGAGCACGATGTTGCCCATCAGCATGCCCAGCCACGTGAACACGCGCTGGTGCAGGTTGTCGTTCGCCTCGTCGTCCTCGCCGCGGTCCGCCGCGACGAAGCAGCTCATGTTGGGCACAATCGTGAAGACGGTGCTGTGCGCGCACAGCTGGCAGAGCGGCAGCAGCGGCTCCTTCCGCTGTCCGCCCTCGACCCGGTAGTTGATCTCGTCACTGATCATGGACAGCACAGAGCGCGTGACGCCCCCGGCGTCGGTCGTCACCGCATCGAGTAGCTGCACCGTGAAGATGACCGCGTTGCGGTAAATGGGCGCGGTCTCGATCTGCACGAAAAGCTGACCGGTGACCGAGCTTGCAAAGAGGGGGCCGCTGCCGCCCTCGTCCGCGTAGGCGCGCCGCGCCCGCTCCACGTCCAGCTTGACGGTGCGGGGGTGCAGCGCGTTGAACGTCGGCTTGCCGCCGATTTGGGTCTCGAAGAGGATCCAGCGCGCGGTGCTGAAGAGCAGGCCCTTGGCGCGGCGGTAGACGTCCGTGAGGTAGGGCGAGTCCTTCACCATCGCAAAGCTGCGCGCCACCATGACGGTGAGCTCGCTCACCGCCTGCAGGTGCATCAGATAGTGCGCGAAGGCCTCCACGGCGACCACGTCGGGCGTCGGCCGTATGACGCGCTCGAGCTCCGGAAAGCGGTGCAGCAGCCGCGCGCCCTCCGCCGAGCGCACGAAGCTCGCGATGGTGGACATGGATGTCACGTCGGTCAGCTCGCCCTCCTCCAGGAAGGCGCAGAGCGACTTGTAGAAGTCGTAGTGCTGCGGCGCGAAGGGGCTCTCCTCCGTCTCCCACAGCTCCCGGTCGGCGACCGTGTTGTAGTCCTGGTAGTCGTCCGGCGTGTGCTGCGTGTTGCCGAGCCGCAGCTCGACGCCCCACGGCTCCACCGCCGCGCTCACGTAGGGGTAGATCTCCTCGCTCTCGCCCTGCGCCGGCACCGACACGCGCGTGATCTCCTGCCCGTTGATCGACCAGGCCACCGTCATGGAGGCGAGGTCGATGGAGGAGCCGATGACGTCGCCGGGGTCGGGCCGGCACGGCGTCGAGACCATCTGCTCCGTCATCATGAGGCGCAGGCGGTCACGGCAGTTGAATCCCCACGAGTGGTAGTCGCTCCCGACGTGCTGGCTGCTGCTCTGCTGCTCGTGCAGCAGCGTACCCCAGCCCATGACCATATTTGCGGTCTGGCCGTCGCAGAAGTTCGGTGGCAGCACGACCTCGAAGTAGTAGCGCCCGCCACGGTTCGGTGCAATGCCCACGCTGCCGCGCACCTGGCCCACCAGCAACTCGCCCCCCTCGTTGAGCTGGGTCTCCGCCAGCGTCACCACGTACGGCAGCGCGAGCGCGATGGAGCGGTTCAGCAGGCGCGGCAGCGGCGCGGCGGTCGCCATGGCAGCCATCGCGTGGGCCAGCGCGCAGGTGGCCTTGGCGGCCGGCGGCGTGCTGCCCGGGGACACGCGGTGCAGCAGGCCGAAGACCGTGGCGCGCTGCTGGTGCGGCACGATCGGCTGCACGCGCAGCGCCACCTCGAGGCCCTGCGCGTTGATGAGGGTCGCGGGACCGTCCTCTAGCAGGTTCGTCACACAGCGATAGCACTCCTCGCGCTTGAGCGGCAGGGCCGACTGCAGCGCGTTCTTGCACAGGGCGTACAGCAGGTAGTCGCGTTGGGCCTGCACGGCGGGGCTGCCCTGCAGCAGCGCGCGCGCGATGGAGGCCGTCGTGCGCACGCTCGCGGACGTGTTCACTTCGTACAGCAGCACGCTCAGGCAGGACGCGAGCACCTGCTCCGCGAAGGCCGCGGGGATGGACTTGAGGTGCGACAGCCAGTCCTCCTCGAACACGCGCACCCGCTTCAGCACCCGCCGGTCGGTGAACACCTGCGGCTCGACCTGGATGGCCCACAGGAGGATGAGGCGACTCGCGTAGTAGATGAGCGCGGAGGTGACGCAGGACTGCCCCGCATGCGACGCGTGCCGGTCCGCCAAGGCGCTCTCCTGCTCACTGGTCAGCTGATCCGCCAGCGGCGGCACGTAGTCGTCCGGGCACAGCCCTGCGCGCTCCACGAGCTGCAGCAGGGAGGACTCGGAGTAGTCGGACGTCACCAAGTCGAGCTCACAGAACTCCGTGCTCTCAATCTTCCAGCGGAGTTCGAGGCGGTCGCCGGGGCCGCACCAGCGCGGCCACGCCACCCCGGTGTACTTCTCCTTCGGCAGCCACTCGGTCACCGCCTGGCACTGCTTGCAGTGCCGCCGCAAGCGCAGGTGCGCGAAGGTGCCGTAGTTCAGCGTCGCGCGGCACTGCTGGCAGTAGCAGACGCGGCTCATCCCCGGCGAGGCGCGCGTGGCGCTGCGGCGCAGCTGCCCGCAGGTGGCGCACATGTTGCTCGTGTTGCTGTTGTACGCGTAGGTGCACACACCGCACGTCCACGTGTGGCCGGGCCGCGGCGTCGCGCAGATGACGCAGCGCGTGACGTCGGGCTCGTTGAGAAAGGTGCACGCCTCGCAGCTCCACGTCGCCTCCGTGACGGCCTCGTCCTCCGCCTCGTCCTGCCAGTCGAACGCGATGCGGCCACGGAACTGGGTGTCGGTGCTCAGCGTGCCTGTGATGGTGAAGCGGCCCTGCATGCACTCCCCGCGGCCCTCCAGCCGCCGCGGGTCGCCATCCACGTATCGGAAGGTGACGCTGGACCGCACCGGCACCGGCGGGTGCGTCACGTCGATGTCGTCCGGCTCCTCCGCACGGCCGTCCCGCGCGTGGAGGCTCGCCATTAAGGGCGAGGACGCCGTCGTCCCGGAGGCACTCGGTCGCGGGAGGTGCGGCGTGGAGAGCTCCTCGCCCATGTCGGAGACGGACGCGTTTGTCGGCGCGGCCGGTGTCGCCGCGGCGGCGGCGAGCATGTGCGCCTCCTCCTCCTCGTGCGCCTCCTCCCCGTCGGTGGCGTCCCAGTCGCTGTCCGGCGGGTGGTCCGCGTCGCTCGGCGGCGCCGAGGCGGTGCCCAGCACCGCGCTCTCCTCGCCCGCGTCCGCGGGCGCCCACGTCGCGGCCCAGCCGGTGAAGGGAGAGGCCACGCCGCGCTGCTGCAGCAGCAGGTGATAGAGGGCGCAGCGGTTGATCGGCACGGGGTGCTGGTCGCGGCACGCGCTCCACTGGCGCGCGCACGTCGGGCACAGCAGGCGGCAGAGTGCCGCCGGCGCCGCGTCCGCGCGCGGGCCGTCGGTGGCTGCCGCGTCCTCCTCCCCCTCCGCATGCGCCAGAAGCGCGAGTGGCTCGTCCACCTTCGCCCACGAGATCTCGTTCCATGCCTCGCGCAGGAGCGTGCTCGCCTGCAGGTCCATGCAGGGCACCTGGATGAGCTTCAGTAGGCGCTGCGTGATGTCCGTCAGGAGGGGCAGCAGCGGCGGCTCCGGCGGCACCTCCGCCGCCCACGTGCCGCCTGCCTCCTCCGCGGCGGCCAGCGCGGGCAGGACGCGGTCGCCCCACTGGGACACAAGGCGCAGGGCGCGCAGCAGCACCTTGGGCCGCTCCACGTGTATGGTGCTATCCTCCGCAATGGTCATGAGGCGCTGGATCAGGTGCAGCAGGGGCGGCAGCAGCAGCGTCGGTGCCATCGGCGGTGCGACGGTGGAGTGGTAGTCTGCCTCTAGCGCCGCGCCAAAGACGTGCAGCGGCGTACCGGACAGGTCTTCGATGAGAAAAAAGCCGTTCTCTGCCGACCGAATGATGCGCACGTTCTGGCTGTGCGGGGTGACCTCGGCCCGCGGGGGCGCGCGGTAGACCACGGAGAGGTCGTCGCCGTCCGCGCCGAGGATGAGGAGGCCGGTCGCGTCGCCCCGCGCCACGTCCCGCAGCACCTCCTGCAGGACCGGCCAGAGCGCCTCCGGCCAGAACTGCAGCATCGCGCGCATCGTGTAGCGGGCGAGCATGGACAGCTCGCGCAGGGGGTACATCCACTTCGCCATGCTGTCGTGGTTGTACAGCTCCACGAAGGGAAAGAGGTACTTGACGCTCGGCGCGATGGCGTGGTAGACCTGCCCCAGCGGCCGCCCGTTGCGCGCGAAGCTGACGGTGCGGCACCGGACGTCGACCGTCACCGTGATGACGTCGCCGGAGCCGTAGATGACCCCCTCCTCCGTGGACAGCCAGTGCTGGTCGTAGCGGCGCAGCGTGCCACTCGCGCGGCTGTCCTTGACGTCCGCGAAGAAGTCCGTGATGTCGTACGTCGCGTGCTGCTTCACACGCGTGCCGGGGTAGTGCGTCAGCACAGGGCCGTCCACGCTCGCCACCGACGCCACCCCCACGTAGTAAAAGCGGCCCAGCGTGTCCGTGTGGAAGCCGCGCTGCACGCGAACGGAAACGGAAACCACGTCGCCGGCGGAGCCGTCGAGTGGAATGCCATCCTGCGCGTACGCCGTCGCGCGGCGGGTCGAGGTGTGGCTGTCGCCGGCCTTGTACGTCACCCGGCGACCGCCCCCCTGCACGGAGAGCTCCGGCGGCACCGTCGCCGCGCCGAACGTGGGGCGGAAACCGCGCTCCGTCACGTCCATCGCGAGCTGCTTGCAGCACGTCCAGAGCGGCAGCGGGTCGAAGGCCCCCATGTCCTCGCGCTGGCCGTGGCAGGCGCGCGTCTGGATGGTGTTGTGCAGCGAGCTCAGGGCCACCGCGCGCGTCTTGTCGTCCACGCTGCCGCTGCAAATGAGCTGCGTGAACACATTCATAATGCTGACCGGCGCGGCAGCGCTGCGAAAGGCGGCCGCCAGCGAGACGGTGTTGTCGAAGAGCAAACTGTTGTTCACCAGAATGGCCATTTCGCGCTTCGCCCGCTGGTTGAACGCGCGGCCCGCCGCCGCCGCCTGCGGCTGCGCGGCAACCCCGGTCAGGTGGTCGAGCGACTGCAGCAGCTGCACGATGCTCTGCTGCAGCGGGCGGATGCACGCCTCGGTGAAGTCGCGCAGCGTCGTGTCCTCCCCGTGGCCGTACGGCGCCGCAGCGGGCGCCGGCGCCACCGACGTGGACGAGTCCGACGGCGAGCGGTTCGTCGCGGAGGACGGCAGGGCGCGCTGGCGCTGCGAGCTCTTTTTGGACACCGTGAGGATGATGTATCGGAACACGAGCGCCGTGAAGAGGTACAGATTGTAGAAGGTTGCCCGGTTCTGCAGTGGCTGCGAAACAAAAATGGTCTGGCCCACCTCGCCGATCGACGGTGGGATGAAGAGCTTGTCGGCCCTCGGCCGCACCGGTGAGTGCGGACTCCCCGGCGCGATGGGCGCCACGGCAGAGGCGCTCCGTCCTCTCGAGAGCGAGGACGCTCCTGCGGTGTTAACGCCAAACAGCGGTTGATCGATCGATCCGCGGAAGCTGGTCGACTGGTATCGGTTGTTCGTGTAGCCCAAGACGAGGTACAGGTTATCCTTGGACGCGGCAAAGGAGGCATATTCGCGGAAGTTAATGCAGAGCCCAATGCGCCACCGCGTGTGCACAAAACTGAACGAGAAGCTGATCACATCGCCCGCGCTCCACGATGGAAGGCGATACGTCACCGCGCCGCGCCGCAGCGTGCCGTCCGCCATCCAGAAGATGCCCCTCTCGTCACTGCTGATGTCCGGAGCACGGAAGTCCAACTTCGTGGAGCACAGGCCGATGTAGAAGTCGGACAGCGAGTCGTTGATCACCTGCACCTCAATCGACCGCGGCGTGACCTGCTCGTAGCCGAACGAAAAGACGGGCTCGTCCGAGTGCGCGAAGGCGACCTCCTGCTTCGAGGTGAAGCAGTTCGGTTTGGACGAGGCCATCTGCGCGCCGATCATCCGCCACGTGCTGCGGCTTTGGTGCGCCGGCGGCTGGCGGCTGTCGCGGCCACCCTCGCCCTCCTCCTGCCGCCGGAAGAGCTGCGAGAGCACGCCGACCAAGCTGCGCCCCTCCTCCTCGTTGTGCAGCAGGACGGAGTCCGTGCGGTGGATCTCGGAGAAACTGGGCAGCAGCGCGGCCACCGTGTGCACCGCGTCCGCGTCCTGCAGCCGCGAGATGTCCTCCGTGTCCAGCGGCGCCGCGAGGAGCGAGATGGCGAGCGTGGCGAAGGGGGCGTACTCCCACGACTCGGTCAAGAAGCTGCGCGGGGAGCCGCACTGCTTGGCCGCCCTGCGGTACAGGCTGCGCAGGAGGTGGAAAAAGTGGCTCAGCAGGGCGTGCGTCCGGTGCCGGATGGCCCACTCGCGGTCCACCCCGCCTCCCTTCACGCGCGTGAGATAGAAGGATACGGCGGGGGGGTACGCCTCGCCACCGGCACCCCCATCGCCGCCGGTGCCGGCCGGCACCATGAAGTCCCTGGCGACGGAGGCAACGCCCGCCAGGTTCTTCGCCGACCGCAGATCCATGCACTGGATGAGGAGGTCCAGCAGCGTCTCCGACAGCGCCGCGCGCCGGCTGGCCTGCGTGAGCGCGGCCTCCACGAGGGGCACGGCCGGCCGCGCCGCGGAGAAGAGCTGCAGCGCGTGGCTCACGAGCTCGGAGGGCGTGTCCACCACGTAGCCCTCCACGTGGCGGATCAGATACGCAGCCAGCACCGCCGGCTCGGCGCACGGGTTGATCGCCGGGGCGGAGAGGCTCACCCGCTTCACCACCTCCAGCCACGTCTTGGACTTCCACTGCATCGCCTCCCGGTTGGTGTTCGCGTAGCTGCGCCAGCTCAGGAAGTGGTCGACCGTCTGCAGCACGGCACGCACGTGCGCGACCTCGCTCGCGCGGCAGTGCACGCGCAGCCGCAGCTCGTCGTCCGCCAGCGTCCTGAGCGACTCCATCATGGCCGTCTCCTCGTCTGGCCATGGAGGCGCCGCGGAAGAAACGTGCGTGACGCTCTTGTCACTCGGCTCACGCCGCTCGAGCCGCCGCCCGCCCTTCAGCAGCGCGAAGGGGGTGGGGCTCGGCTGCCCGGTCGCGCTCGGGGCGTCCATCTCGGACTGCAGGCCGGCCGCGGCGCACAGCCGCGCCTTGGCGAGCGCCTGTAACCACTCCGTCTCCAGCCGGCTGTCCACCGGCGTCGCGACCTCCACGCTGATCTCGCCGCTCAGCGTCACGGCAGGCGCGTCCGCGGACGTGGTCTCCTTGGGCAGCACAAACAGCACCTGGCAGGGGCCGTCGTAGTGGTACGCCTCCTGCGCCTTGACGCTCGTGCACACCGCCACAAGGTCCTCCTCGTCCTCCGCCGGCGGCGCGGTGGGGGCCGCGGCGGCAGAAGCGCACGCGGGGTGGTGCGGCGGGCGAGTCGGGACGAACATGAGCCGCACCGCCTTGCACGACTGCGCGCAGTGGACGCGCACCGTCACCCGGTGGGCGTGGGGCAGCGAGAGGACGGTCTGCTGATCGAGCAGGCGACGGGCGACGCCGTGGTTGGCGTCACCCGCGGCGGCCTCCGACGACACCGGCGGCATTGCCCGCGGGCTTCGCGCCGGCGCGCGGTCCGCGGGGGCGGCGTTCGGCGCATCCCGCGCCGTCGCGTCGGACAGGGACGCCGGTGACGACGCGCTGCTCTCGCTGTGGCGGCCGTGGCGGCCGCCTCCAAACGGCCCGCCCGCCTGCAGGTCCAAGTCGAAGACAAACATATTCACCGCATCGTCATCGTCGTCGTCGTCGTCGTCGTCATCCGAGTCGCTGCCATCCTCCAGCTCGGCGCCGTCGTCGTCCTCGCCCTCTTCCTCGTCGTCGTCGAACGCGTCGTTCATGAAGCCGTGAAAGTCCGAGCTGGTGGCGTCGCTGCTGGGCTCGTATGGCGTGGGCGGCGCCGAGGCCGCCGCGCTGAGCGCCGACGTCCCGGACGGTGACCGAGGCACCCCGTCGCGGGGTTGGCTGCCGTCCCCGTACGGGGAGCCCTCCGTCGTGATGGAGAACCGGGTGAGTGAAGTCACCGTGCACGCGGCGGCGGGCGCCTCCAGCGCGGCGCCGCCGCGCGGGGCCGGGGCGTCCCGCAGCAGCTCCGCGATGCGGGGCAGCGCCGCGCGCGGCCACGCCACGAGCGGCACGAGGTACAGCAGCGGCAGCAGCAGGTGCTGCACCGCGTGGGGCGATCCCGCCGCGCCGGCACCCGCGCGGAGGCGCCGCAGGACGCGCGCGAGGAGGAGGGTGAACACCTCCGCCGCCCTGGCCTCGTGGGCGGCCATCAGCGCGACCGTCGCCGCCGCGCGCACAAGACCCTTCTGCGCCTCGCTGCTGCCGCCGCCGAGGCTCGCGCGGCGGTGGGCCTCGACGCCGCCCTCGTGGAAAGGGAAGGCGTCGAGCGCGTCGTCGACCGCGCGCTCCAGCCACGCCGCGTCCAGCGCCGCGTCGAAGACGTAGAGCAGCAGGCGGCTCGGCTTCTGCACCTTGGGGTACCAGGCGGCCGCGCCGCCGGGGGCCGGCGCGGCGGCGCCGCTGGGCTGCGGCGCGTCGCCGTCCGCGGCGCTGTGCGGCAC